>JAADYS010001096.1:0-28948 GCA_012931995.1 Fusarium albosuccineum
ACATGAACAAACGGGTAGTTTGGAAGTTTTTTTTTTTTTTTTTTTTGCTGCCCTTGACCGCAAGGCTGGGCTACCTAGTCGGCTACTCTTTTTTTGCGGGGCCAGCGTTTAAAACAACACTGTGCCGATCCTCGCTAACAGATCCGCCCTCAAGAGAGCTAGCCAATACTTGGGAAAATACTAGTGACAACTTTAAAACGATTCAG
This sequence comes from Fusarium albosuccineum, assembly GCA_012931995.1. Classification (NCBI taxonomy): domain Eukaryota; kingdom Fungi; phylum Ascomycota; class Sordariomycetes; order Hypocreales; family Nectriaceae; genus Fusarium; species Fusarium albosuccineum. The sequence goes on from JAADYS010001096.1 coordinate 207, forward strand.
GTAAACATGTAGTTATTTTCGTAATGATTCTTCTCACAGATTTGACTGGATCCAACTATTTAGACTGCAAAAAGGTTGATCTTCTGATTCCTCCAACCACTTGCGGGACAGCTCAGCCTCGTTTCGTCACGTCAAAAGCACAAGCACGAGCGCGGGCCAGGGCCGATGTTCCCCTCCGCAGCTCCTCCACTCAGATTCCCCCGTCGGCGGCCGCGGGAAGGCGCGCGCTAGGGTTGGCCAAGGTCGATTCAAAACACCCCCTGTCTTGGCTCCACCTGGCAATTATTACGTCGCGAGAGCGAACGTGAAAGCTCCGAGGCCCGTTGTCTTGTCCCAGAATCTCACCACTTGCACGCCTGTTTTCTCCTCCTGCCGTTGGAATACTTAAGCCCGCGCTCCCGGATCTCCCGGACGGGATTCTAGAGTCTCTGTTCAGTCGTTCTCTGCATCGAAATGGCGTCCAAGTACAAGGACAAGGACACGGGCGTCGTCCTCAGCTTCAACGGAAGCCTCGTGAGCTGGGCGCACACAACCGTCGCGTACAGTATGTTTTTTGTTGTGACAACTTCTGGTCTGATCTGATCTGGGCGCGAAGCTGATACACCATTCTTCTTCTTCTAGCTGCTTTCCTGAGCGCATTGTTTGTTGGCGTTTACCTGCATTACCACAAGATCGTCCAGAATGAGTTCTACGGCTACCCGCAAGAATGGTTTCCTTCTGTGTCCGCGACCATTGGCGATAGATACCCCGAGCGATCCTTCTTTATGATCTTTATTGCCATTACATCGGGTGCGCCATCCTCGTCCCAGGCCCTGCTCGCGTGTTGCTAACCGTCCCAGGCCCTCGTTTCGCCCTTGTCGGTCTCTGGTATCTCCTCACGCGCACGCCCGGCCACAAGCTGCCCACCTTCGTCGCTGCCATGGGCCTCTTGCGAACCCTGACCTGCGGTGGATGGACATACATCACCTCTACAGATGACCACGACTGGCACGATATTCTGATGATTTCCTACATCGTTGCGACGCTTCCGTGGACCACTGGCTGTATCGCCCTCAGCCCCGCCAACCCCCGCGCCATCAAGTACCGCAAGTACCTTGCGTCTGCTTTCTTCGGCACCCTCGTTCCATTAATCTATTTCTTTATCCAGCACAAGGTTCATCGCGTCGCTGGAGGTGAGTCAATGCGTCCGCCCGCGCTCGCGCACGTCTCGCTAATTCAATTCCTCAGCCTACACCACCTACGCCTTCTTCGAGTGGTCCTTGATTCTCTTCGATGTAGCCTTCGACGCTGTGACAGCGCTCGACTTCAGTACCTTTGATATCGTGGTCAGAGACGTCAAGGGCGCGAGCAAGGGGTACGTCCATTGGCTTCCCAGATAGTCTTTGGCTTTTGAAAACAGCCTTTTTGCGCAATATACATGTTAGAAGGCCACCGTCTAAGTCTTTTGCAGTGACAACCGATCGTCCATCCCATCTGCTGTCCTGGAGAAGGAGTAAGTACCTGTTTAACTAGCGCCCGAAGGAAAGTGGCCGTTAACAAAAGCCATCAGAAAGGAGAAGGCGACGGGCGGTGTCTTTGCCGTCGGTTTCAGCTGGCCCGAGGCTCTCGATATTGCTGCTGAAGTCTACCACGGAGTAGGTTCAATACGGCAGTTCACACTAGCAGACTTCTGACCTATCACAGTACGTCTTCTGGACGATTCTGACCAGTCTCGGACTTGTGGTGTGGTGTAAGTTGCATGAGTCGTCATATCCTGCGCTGGGTTCCTGACTGAAATAGACTTCCCGCTCTGGTACATGGGCATTTCTGGATATGAGGTTCTTGTCATGACCACTGTTTCTCCGTTTCTGCTCGCCAAGCGCTCTATACGATCTCTAGTCGTGAACAACCTCCGCGCTGTCCACCTCCTCTCCCTGGCAGGCATCGCGGCCTACCTCGTTGAGGAACCCACGGTCCGACTCTTCACCGTCGGTTTTGGTGTGTCTGCTTCTTGCTTGGGTTGGGCCGGCACCCTTTCCTCGGAATCGGTCCACGAAGGCCGGCTCGAGTCAAAGATCCTCGGATGGATGATTGGACTGATCCTCTCTTCCACTGCCAAGTTCGCTTGGTGGACGAACAACCCTATCTGGCCCATTATGCACGCTGCAAATGGCGGTTGGAACAATACCGGCCTTTTGCTCGGCATCCTGGCTGCACTTCGTTTCACTCGAAAGGCGCCTCTCACAGTCGGCCTCAACACCGTCCCTGCCAAGGCCGCTTCGAGCTTCCTTGCCTCTCTCGGTCTTGCCGGACTGTTCTTCGGTCTACACTCGCTTCTCTCCGACACGAGCACCATGATCCTCTGGGGGTGGGAGGGATACCCCATTCGAGGACCCTACTTCTCTACTCACGGCTGGCTCACTGTTCTTGCCATGTCACTGGGTCTCTTCAGCGGCGTCTGGCAACCCCGACTTGCGAGCAGTTGGGGTGTATACATCGTTGGTGCTATCGGTGCCACGGTTCTGACCTTGAAAAGTCATTGGACTGGTTATTATGGTGCTCTAACGCTTGCTACTTACCTAATGGCCTATTCTGTGCCTATCCTCACACACGCGGCTAAGACGAACCCCGCGACGACTTTTGGCCTTGGCTTCCTCATCTACAACTTCATAGTTCTGTTCCACGTCTGGGTCGTGGCCTATGCCTTTGTTCCCGGTGGCCAGCTTGTTCGTGAGCGCACTGATTGGGTCATGATTACTATGATGACTTGCATTGGTGCGGGTGTGTTTGGTATCAACGCCTCGGGCCCTCATCGACAGCCATCCAGGAGGACCTTGCCGACCCAGAAGAGGAAGTACTTTGGTGTTTCTACCATTCTTATTAATGTTTTCTTCCTTATTGCCGCCTTCAGGCGTTTCCCTACCAACGACTACAAGCCGTATCATCCCGAGGACCGCATCCTCACGGCTGGTATCTGGACGATTCACTTTTCGTTTGACAACGACATGTGGGCTTCAGAGTATCGCATGCGAGACCTTATCAAGGAGATGGAGATTGACGTAATTGGTCTCCTTGAGTCGGATAACCAGCGCATCATCATGGGTAACCGAGATGCTACCCAGTTCCTAGCCGAAGATCTCGGCATGTATGTCGATTATGGCCCTGGCCCTAACAAGCATACGTGGGGTGCGGCCCTCCTGTCCAAGTTCCCTATTGTGGAGTCCAAGCATCATCTCTTGCCGAGTCCCGTTGGCGAGTTGGCCCCTGCCATCCATGCCACCCTGGATGTTTATGGACAGCTGGTGGATGTATTCGTGTTCCACTCGGGACAAGAAGAGGACGAGGAGGACAGACGTCTTCAATCCCTGTACCTCGCCGAGCTCATGGGCTCAACTGAGCGACCAGCGTTCCTACTCAGTTACCTGGTGACTAAGCCGCTAGAGGGCAACTACAACACGTACGTCAGCAAGAAGTCTGGCATGAACGATGTGGATCCGTCGGACTGGGATCGTTGGTGCGAGTACATTCTGTTCAAGCGCCTCAAGCGCGTGGGATACGCGCGCGTCAGTCGCAGCAGCATCACCGATACAGAGCTGCAAGTGGCCAAGTTCAGGATCCCCGAGTCAAAGGAGGAGATCGCCAAGCTGGAGGCTCAGAAGCCCGAGCAGCGCAATCGCCGCGTGAAGGAGTCCGAGGTGCCTAAGGGATGGAGGTTCCCGGCCATGTTCCGCGGAGATGGCGTGCGGGAGCACAGATACCATGTTTTCGACGAGCCCAGGTACTTTAACTAGGCGGCGGCTTGACTGGGGTAGCAGGGGCGTTCATACCTGGGTTTCTTTTCCTATGATGGGTGATTTGGTTAGGATGGGTGGGATTAATGTGTGAATGGGAAGGAAAGGGGTGACGCTCCATGGGTGATGTCAGGTCGCCAAGTCTACGAACTTTATGTTACTACGTACAATATACCTTATTATCTAGTACCTAAACTGACGCTCGTCGTCGCGTGAGACAGCGGTGTTATATATGAGACTTGAAAGTTGTCTTTTCGAGAACCCACTTGACGCGTGTCGTGTTGTAGGGTAACCCGCAACAACTCACGACAACGGCGGTACTGTCCCAGAGCTCTAGCTTGTGGGGGGTTGAAGTTAATCCAAGTGGCATTTTGTTTTAGGTGAGAGGCGTGGCTATTCTCTGAGTGTTTTGAAAGTCGTGTTCTAGATTCAAGAGTGCAGCCGTAGAGCAAGCGGTGTGGAACATGCTCCGGACACAAGTTGCAATCGACCCTCCCAGCCAACACGAGGAATGAGGGCTAAGCTGTCAGCGGCTGACCACCATGGAGAAAGCCCTATCGCATGTCCCAATGCCACCAATGAATTCAGCCAAAAGCCAACGGGCGTCAAATCTGTGACCGTGGAAGCGGGGACCGGCACTGGACCGTCCCCACCTCCGACTACTGACGGCCGAAGCCCCGATCCAAGGCTCAAGCCCTGCCGGGTACCACCCCCCCACAGCGCGGCAAGAACCGCACACTATCGGGGGTGACTGTCACAATACGTTGCATTTGCCAAATGGGGGGAAGAATCATTTGGTTCCGCAGGACGGGAAGTTGGCCGCTCTGCTGCGTGAGCCGGCCCTCGCTCAGGAACGGGAGATGGTGGAGATGGATTGGTGCTGTATGATAAGAAAAAAGAGACGGAGGAATGACGGGTAAGCTGGAAGAGAGATTGGCGTTTCACTCTGCCTTAGGAGGAAGTCAAAACGGGCAGGTGACCTCGGGAACAATGTTGAGGCTAAGAATAGCTTCCCTCGATTGGGTACGAGGCTTGATTTGGAGTAAGCCAACGACGAGGTAGCCTTTTGCAATATCTTCGTCACCGTGACACTGGCTTGCCTGGGAACTTCCTTTGATGGATGGACTTTTGTTGAACCTTTTGGAATGTGGTACTTTTGTATCTACGGTAAACCGGAAGCGCTTTGATGCCGAGTTGGAGATATCGACAGCATCACCAAGAAATAAATCTACAAAAATCTCCAACATCTCAGATCAGATCTCCAATCTCTTCCCCGCGATCTCTCCAGCCTTCTCCTCCTCCTCGTCAGAGATCCATTCCCTCCCGTCAAAATTCCGCGATTTCCAATCCGAACCTAGCCGCCTCGGCACTCCCCAATCGATAAGCTTTGTGTGCCGCGACAAGCCGACTAAGAGCGTCATGCCGTCCATTGTCCACTAAGCCAACGAAACATAAGAAGACAATTAGAGAATCAAGGTAGAGGGAGAAAAGAGAAGAGGGTGGTCACGGGGTAGCTTTCGTATTCATCAGGTTCTTGGTCCCCTCCTCCTCCTCCGGGACATCCGTTGCGTTCACTTCCTCTTCTCCCCAAACCATCCTCTGTCCACGACTGTGTGAATGAGACAAAGAACGGCAAGATGGAGCTTAATTTATCACACTTGTGGCTTTACCTAGGGTTGTTAGTGGGAGGGGGATTGCTCTACGTAAGTGATTCCCGGACAATCGCTGAGGATACGCAGTCGTCAGGAAGAAGCTGGAGTTGACCAGACTTAGACCTTTGGACTCGTTGTATACCGAGTCTTCTTCCATCCCTTGGCCAAGTATCCCGGCCCCCTGATCGCAAAGATCACCGATGCCTACCAGCTCTACCACGCCTGGAAGGGCGACAGACACCTCGAGTTCTGGCGCATGCACCAAAAGTACGGGCCCATCGTCCGCTTCGGCCCCAACTCGCTCTGCTTCAACTCCAACAAGGCCCTCAAGGAGATCTACGGCTTCCGCACAAACGTCCGCAAGGCCGAGTTCTACAATGCCTTTGTCCACCCTACCGCAAACACCCACAACACGCGCGACAAGGAGGTCCACGCCCGCAAGCGCCGTGTCATGTCCCAGGCCTTTTCCGAGAGCGCCATGAAGGAGATGCAGCGGTACATTCTAGGCAATGTCCGGACCTTTTGCGAGCAGATTGGTGCTCTCGATGGCTCGGTAGAGGAGTCCAAGGGCTGGACCAAGCCCCGCAAGATGAGCGACTGGTGCAACTATCTTGCCATGGACATCCTCGGTGACCTCTGCTTCGGAAAGGCTTTCCATATGCTCGAGAGCGAGACCAACCGCTTCGCCCTGGGGCTTGTTGAAGCTGCCACGACTCGACACTTGCTTGTAAGTGACCTCCCCAAGCCTTTGGCAGGAAACTAGAAGCTGATGAATCAAGTGCGGAACCATGCCCATCGTCAACAAGCTCAAGCTGGACAAGATCCTCTTCCCCGGAATTGCTGCTATGCGCGCTCGCTACATGGGATACAGCAAGGGCCAGCTGACGGAACGCACCAAGCTCGGTGAGGAGACGGACCGCCGCGACTTCTTCTACTACCTTCTCAAGGCTCGTGATCCCGAGACTGGCCAGGGCTTCAGCACCCCCGAGCTCTGGTCAGAGTCCAACCTGCTGTAAGTGACCCCCGGAAGGCAAAGCAAGCGGCAGACTGACAATCTGGAATAGCATCATTGCTGGATCTGACACCACCTCCACTGCCATGGCTGCCACCCTCTTCTACCTCGTCCGCTGCCCCCGCGCCCTCGAGAGGGTGACCGAGGAGATTCGAAGCAAGTTCAACGACGTCGAGGAGGTCTGCCAGGGCGCTACACTGGCATCCTGCACTTATCTCCGCGCCTGCATCGACGAAGCTATGCGTCTGTCCCCATCCGTCGGCGGTATTCTCCCCCGTGAAGTCCTCCCCGGCGGCATCACCGTCGAAGGACGCCCCATCCCTGAGGGAACCGTCATCGGCGTGTCGCACTACACTATTCACCACAACGAATCCTACTTCCCCTCGCCGTACGAGTTTGTGCCTGAGCGATGGCTCGTCGGCGCCTTGAACCCCCTGACGGGCGAGAAGACGACCGAGGACGAGGTAGCCCTGGCCGCGAGCGCATTCTCCCCCTTCAGCATTGGTCCCCGTGGCTGCATCGGCAAGGGTCTCGCCTATGTCGAGATGACCAACACTCTGGCCCGCACCATGTATCTGTACGATATGCGCAAGGCGATTGGTATCGTCGATCCCGCCGAGGGCAAGCCCAGCAATGAATGGGGACGTCACCGACCGTCGGAGATGCAGCTGGTCGACACATTTACCAGCGCAAAGAACGGTCCCATGATTGAGTTCCGCAAGGTCGAGCATTAGCAGGACTAAGGAGAGCAGCAAGTCTCCCTCATGGGGATGTTTTGATAGGAGGACCTGGATGATGAAAATGATTTAATGTACATACCAAGCTAAATTGAATTGAGTAAAAGATCTTTCCTGGGTGCTGTGATATCCGGCATCTCGCTCAGATCTACAGAACCGGAATGACTTGCATAATCACCTGCCTTAGTGCCACTATCAGTGGACAAAAAGACACAGAGTATCTTGTGCTCTTCCATCAGAAGGCAACGCTAGAGGTTCAAGATGTCGCAAGGGGGTTATTTGACGCTGATCTCCTGGTTGTGGTCTAAAAAGCATGGGACGAGATGAGATACGTTCTTGTGTAGGTTAAACATGTGGCTCTTTAAAGATAACCAAAATGCAATAGAATTTAAAGGCTTGAATGCTCTTGTGGTGTTTTATGAACTCTAATCTAACAGTGTTTGAGTTGCTCTTTTTTATCCTCCGCGGACTAGTGTAAAAGCATGCTTGAGCGTAGTCAGAAAACATAGGGCTCAAAGACATATCCTTACGCCATAGCGAGTCTAAAGATGTGATTACTTAGGAAGAATTAAGACCATAGAGTAGGTAGAGATCTATATATTATTATCGAAGGAATTTAAGACATCTTCCCAAGACTGAGGTGAATTTAAGACTGTTTTATCCACCAGCAGGCACGGCAAAGTCCTTTCTAGGGGGCCTAGCGCTACGTGCCCCGCTAGGGGATCCCGCCAAAAAAGTCGGTAGCCCGAGCCAACCTGACCTAGCGAGGCTGGGAAGGCTGAGGTCTCTCGGGCTTCCTTTCACCATCCAACCTCGTCTTCTCGCCAGATTGAGTTTTCGACGAGCCCTGCCTGCGGGACCGTTTTCCTCGGCGCCGGGACGATTTCTCCGGCATGAGGGAGCCTGCCTGAAAACCGGTGACAGTCAACTCTCGCGCTCAGACCGAAAACCCTACAAAGAAAGACACGGCGGCGCATCACGTAGCCCAACATGACCATCTGTAAATTCTTCCAGCAGGGGAATTGCAAGTTTGGGAGTACGTCTCCTCTACTCGAGCCCGAGATCGCATCGTCATACTTACCGACTTTCTACAGACAACTGCAGATTCGAACACCCAAACTCGAATAACCGGAACCAACCGTCGAATCGCTTTGGAGCTCTTGGAGGAGGAGGAGGAGGAGGAGCCGGCAACCAAAACCCCGGCGGTACGACTCTCGCGAGATACCACTCGATAAGCAGAGCAAAGGGTTAACGATTTCGCAGACAAATACAGCATCACAGCCGAAGCGATCGAGCGAGACTTGACAGCCGAGGCGCCGCAATGGATCCTCTCGGCCTATGCTCCAGGGCGAGACGCCCCCGAGCAGCTCTTTGGAGGCCATCCACGCGAACAAAGCTTTGAGGAGATGCGGCTGCACTTCATGATCGGCAAGGCCTCCGGCAACGAGCAGCAGGCTGTGAGTGCACACCACGTCACTCTTTGGACGAGAGGAGAAGCTAAACTTGACAGTTGAACGAGGCGCAAGCCCTGTACGCGAACGCGCAGCAGCAGATGCAGCACGCCGCGCGAAACCCCAAGGAGGCCGTCCAATTCATCGTCGGCGCCGAGAACCAACACCCCAACCGACTAGATATCTGCAGGCAGGGGACGCAAGGAGCTCCCTTTGGAGAATTTCTTGTCGGCAAGCGACCGAAATCGACCATTGCCGACACGGCGGCTCCGTCCAATCCTTTCGGATCTAACAATACTTCTTCACCTTTTGGAGGCAGCGCTCCAGCCAGCCAGAGTGCTTTTGGTCAACCGTCAGCTCTCGGCGCAAAGCCCAGCCCATTTGGAGCTCCATCATTTGGGCAACCGTCACAGCCATCAGGTTTTGGTCAGCCATCGCAGCCTGCACCCGGGGGATCGGCCTTTGGACAACCGTCGCAGCCCGCTCCGGCCTTCGGCCAGCCATCGCAACCTGCCTCAGCGTTTGGGCAACCGTCGGCGCTGGGGGCAAAACCTAATCCCTTTGGAACGCCAGCCTTCGGGCAGCCTTCACAACCTAACGCACCCGGCAGCGCTTTTGGACAGACCAGCCAGCTTGGCCAGAAGCCGAATCCCTTTGGCGCCCCGTCTAATGCCAACAATACGTCGAGTCCCTTCGGATCTGGAGGGGCAAACAACAACGCTCCCGCGCCGAATGCATTTGGCGCGCCTAGTGGCGGCTTTGCGAATAATCAAAATGCGAGCCCCTTTGCATCCTCAAACAATAACCAGCCCAGCGCTGCACCAAATGCATTTTCTCAACCTCCACAGGGGGCTTCGCCTTTTGGCCAGCCAAGCGCCCCTGCAGCAACAAATGCTTTCGCATCCGCCAACCAGCCGAATCAAAATGCGAGCAACCCCTTTGGACAGCCATCGCAACCGCCGCCACAGCCGCCACAACAACCCAACGGTTTTGCATCGCAGAATAACCAGCAGCAACCTAGCAACCCATTTGGCCAGCCTTCGAAGCCCAATCCCTTCAGCCAGCAGCCCCCGAACCCAGCTGCGAATCCCTTTTCGACAGCCCAGCCCCAGAAGCCGGCGGCGGCGGCGGCAGCGGCAACGTCCAGTGGCCCGTACCCGCCAAATAGCAGCAGACAGCACCCGCCGGTTGAGAGCTACAGCTCCAAGGGCATGGATGGCCGGCTGTCAATGTTTAAGGGGAAGCCTGTCACATACAAGGATGGCAAGCCAGGTATCCGGGAATTTGACGGAACATGGCGACGGATCTGGTTCCCCGATGGCCCACCGGGATACTCACAGGATACGGAACTACCCCCTGACAAGTACGATGACAGGTCCAAGGCCCAGTGGATGGCATTTGCACAGACAGGCAGCTTTCAGGGTGGCTTGATGCCGGAGCTGCCGCCTCCGAGAGAGTGCACGGTATGGGACTTTTGAGGAGGACGACCGCTCGACAGTTGTGTTGTATGACTACCTACACCAAACCAGAAAAAGAGAAAAACAAGAGGCGGAATGAGCGGCAGGCGTTGGATGTTTCAAGAGATATAATTGGGGGGTGTGCATTCTTTGGCGTTGGGAATGACGATTACCTAGGTACCAATGAGTGCCGAATGTATCAGGCTTATATAGTTAACAAGATGAAGAAACCGGCTGCTATAAGAATTGGACGTCTTTGTGAAGCTGTTGATGTTGTGCGATGTCTCATTATGACTTGAATACTTGGTGGTTTGAATGAGACATGCCCATATGCAGTCCCCAAGCCCAGGAAAGCTAGTACAAGAAAGGTAAAGTGCCATGATGTCAGATATCAATGATTGGCTGTGGCCCCTGCCAGCAAGCTCCAGGTACCTTTGTACCTCCTTCCCTTTCATCAGCCTGCCTGCAGCAAGAGCATCCACTTTCTTCTGATGATTCATCCGGCGGCGATGCCACCAAGTCGACGATTCGGTGTTAATTCGTGAGCGACATGAGTAACAATTTAAAAGACAAAGGGTATCCCTAGGACATCAAAGTTGTCAAACCTGCTATCCCCTTACATCCTTCCTTCCCTCGCCGCATCAAAAGAAGTACTCTAGCATTTACGAAAACCGCACACAAATCTGGGGAACGCACAGTACTCCCACCCGCCATGGCCTCCCTCCCATCTCTCGCACCCTTCCCTCAGTCTTCATGGCGCCAACGCCTTGCCCCTAGCGAATGGGACGCTCTGCTCGAGGCCTGGGCGTCACTATGCCGTGCTGTCACTGCGCTGCCCGATAAGCAGCTCAAAGCAGCCCTCTCACACGACGACTCCATTACCACCTTTCTAGCTACTTTTGCCGAGGAGACGGCTGAAGCAGGCTTCACAATCTTGGCATCGCACTCATCAACACTGCCCAGGATAGTCTTCCAGCTCATATCTCGCGTGCTCACGACATCTCCCCCGCCGCAGCTCTTGGGCTTCCCATTCCTAGCAGACGTTGCGAGGGTATTCCCCCGGAAACTCACTGCTCCTCTCATCGCCCAGCTCTTCCAGCAGCATGCCGCACCCATTGAAGCCTCTCTCTCCACCCTCAAGAAGCAGCTCATCCCGCAGCTTGACGCCGGAATCAAGGGTGATCTGAAGGTCGTCGAGGCCCGTCTCACTCGCTTGAACCATCTCCTTCACGCTTCTCCGGATGCCTGCACCCTATTCCTCGCTGGTGCCGACTTTCTCGATGGACTTATTGTGTGCTTCCGCGTCATGAACCCGCCTCTGCGGAAGGTGATTTTGACGACAACCTACCTGTGTCTGGTTGGTCTGATAGATGCTGAGCCGGCCAAGTGGTCCATGTTGAACGACCAGCTCTATGCCCTCAAGGAAGCGGCAGACGCCCACAAGGCGGGCCCTTTGAATGTCAACGACTCCCTCGTCCCTGAGCTTGTCACAAACACTCCTATTCTAAAAATATTACTGCGGAGGGCAGAAGATTCAGGGGCTGCTACAGACAACCTAAAAAATCGCATCACAGCACTGGATGGGTATAAGAAGGGCGCCATGGTACGGCCGAAGCGATTAGTGAGGCGAAAAGTGGACAAAGGCAAAGGCAGAGAGACACAGCATGAAGTGGACGCAGAGATGCACATTCATCGAATGAGCCAGATCACTCAGGTTCAGGACCTCTTCCCCGATTTGGGGTCCGGGTTTGTGTCCAAGTGTCTTGAAGAATACGGCGAGGATGTGGAACAAGTGGTCGCGAACCTACTGAGTGAGACTCTACCGCCTCACTTGGCCAATGCAGACCGCAACGAGCCCTTGTACGTCTCCCTAAACCTGTCAGGATACCATTTTCCGTCCTCAATTAACACATTTAGGTCATTACATTCTGAACCCAAACATACGGATCTTGCGCCACGCTCAACACCACCCCAAATTCCATCAAGACGCAACATCTATGACGATGACGAGCTTGATCGCTTGGCCATGGATGTGTCCAAGGTTTCGTTCGGAAAGAAGCCTGGAAAGAACGCTGATGAAATGCTGAAAGACAAGGCAAATGCACCCAACAAATCCGCTATCCTTTCTGCCTTGGCGGCATTTGATTCCGACGATGACGAGCGTGATGATACTTATGACGCGGCGGATGTGGGCGGCACAGTTGACACTTCGAACCAGGAGGCCGATGGTGCGAATGACGGTAACGAGGAAGCCCTATTTAGGGCGTACCAGATGGACTCCAAGTTGTTTGACCGCGACGCGGCCACAAGGAGAGGCAACCAGCGCGCGAAGCTGAGAGAGGAGACTGGCATGACAGACGAGGCCATCGAGGGATGGGCCCTCATGCTGGTAAGAAACCCCCAGCAGAAACGGCGACTAGAAGCAAAGTACGCCTTTAGCGGTCACCAAGCGCAACTGGAGCGCACGTCCTGGAGAGCAAGCCCGGCTGGCTCAGGAGAGGAAGAGAGTGACCCGGATGGTGGATCGTCCCGGGGCGGAAGAGGTGGCCGTGGACGAGGACGAGGACGAGGTCGTGGGAGAGGTGGCAACGTCGCCGGACCCACAGGAGAGAAGGAGACAGAGTCGGCGAGGAAAAACAAGGAAGCCCACAAAGGATCCCGGGCAAATCATAACCGGCGTGATGCTCGGGCAAAGAAAATGGCACGGGGAGGCTTTGCTGGTTAACCCTACAGTAGGTAGACGGTAATTCCGCTCGTCAACTTACCGAAGTGCACACTAGACCATTATAATCAACGACTTATGATGATTGTTGACCTTTGGCTTATAACGAGATGGTGGTTGTTATTGCCCAAGGTTTGTGGCACGAACATCTGAATATGAGTACCTTGTATAGGCGGTTGACTGGCGCGCCAGGAGCCATCTTGTATGAGGTTGTAGGGCACAGCATGATTCTTCTCACGATGTAGCTAGAGCCTTATGCTAGTCGTTTACTAATACATACAGAAAGACAGAAAATTGGATGTAGTGAGAGTGTATCTATAAAGAATGTATAAATTTAGACTTGCTCTACAAGCCTAGCAAGCAATCATCAAAGTTTGCTTTTATTACAGTATATATACCTTGGAGCGTATGTAAAATTGAGGGTTATGTTATACCCCTTCGAGATTCTGGCCGTATCGACCTACCCACTGTATTCACTAGCCCTCTGCCTCTTTGGCCTCTCTAAACTAGGGCCGACGGCCAAGGCGGATGTTCTCCTCTTCCGCGATTGATGAGGTATCGGGAATCCAGGATCATAAAGATCCTCCAGGTCTAGTGTAGTTGCATACGGGCTCTTCGCGTCAGCTATCATGGGTGTTCCGGAGTAGCAACCCGGTACGGCTGCTGGCGAGGCGATGCCATTGAAGGAGGAACCAGCCTCCTCAATACCTGGGAACCGGTGATAGTCCATCGGCGTAGCTAGCTCAGAGACGGCCTCGATGGAGGTGAGATCCTGGTCACCATCACCCGTGCCCATGATCATACTCTGCAGTGACATGCGTGAACTCCTCCGACTGTCAAGATACGTCCTTAGGTCGTAGCACTGGCGACACGAAGGATACAAGGGGATGCAGTCTGCCTCATCTCGGTGCTGTGGAAGTTGAGGACGCCTCTGCTGCCCGCACTTTTCCTGGATATCATCAAAGATATCAGCGATGGGAGTGAAGTAGGTGACTCGTTGACCGGGCCCCCAGTAATGGTTGCGCCCCCATACTTGGCCTACGAGACCATGGGTTTGCGCGTCCACAACAGCTGCACCACTGTCTCCATTAACGCCGATGCCTCCACGAATCCAATCCTCTTCATTATCTTGAGGGAACGGCTCCTCGATGAACCACTCCCTCGTGGCCTTCTGGGTTCCGTTTTCTTCTCCTGATACATAGGCTGGGATCTCGCCTATTTGTCCTCGCTGGTATCCAGATGTTCGGCCACTGGATAGGACACTAGCTTCTGGTACGATAGGAGCTGCCGAGGTGACAACAGGCTCGCGGACTTGTGGCTGGGTATCGGAGGGGAAGCGACGAAGCATGTTGGCCTGCGAGGAGCCAGCAGAGATAAGAGCCCAGTCGGTGACAACCAGAGGTTTGTCTAGGTCACACTCTTCCCAGTAAGGATCGTGTGAAAGGCGTGTTGTCTTGAGGTTGAGCCCAGACGTAACCTCGAGGCTGCCGAGTCTAAAGTTGACCCCCTGTGCTAAGGCGTCATGGCCTTCGGACACGCAGCGCTTGCGGTCCTGGAAAGACGGATGCTCGACTTGAACCTGAGAAAGGTGATGGTATGCCTCCATGAATGGGTGAAAGTTCCCCAACCAATAGCTGCCGCCTCCAACAGTGAGACATGGGCCAAGCGTAGCGGTGCTGTCCTCAAGGGAGTCGTTGCCCTTGATGCCGATACTATCCCCCATGCAAGGATCACGGAAGAAGTAGGGGTTCCTGGCCGTACAAATATCATCCTTGTGATCTTTACTTAGGCCTCTAGCCCACGTGACAGTACGGTTTATCTCGCCTCTGGTGAACACAAACGTGACGAGATTGGAGAAGTTGGTGGGAATGAGGTCCTGGACGTGGCTGGCGATGATGATCTTGCGAGGGCGAGACATGGCCTGGGGAGTCATGATACATATGCGCTTCGTCTTGGGGCCCTTGCCCCGAGTGACGGTGACAACGTGACGAGGCCCGATCCATTTAGGCAGATATTCTGACAAAAAGGGGAGGATGGCATGCTCAAATACAAGGGGAAAGCTTGTGGTTTCGATGTGTCGAGATGCTTTTACTCTGACGAGATCGGTTGGACTGTCTGCACTACGTGGAGTGCCTTTTTGCTGTTAGTTTGCGTTCAGTAGGACAAGAATTGATAGACTTGCCAGCATTCTTCTTGGCTCGCTTCTCAACAACATGGCGTAGCCTGTCGTGACATTTTTGTTTTGTGTGGGCAAGAGCAAGACGATTTTGAATTTCAGAGTCCCCGTGCTTTCTCTTGCCCAGAACAGAGGTTGTCGTGAGTTCAATTGATGGCTTGACGGTGAAACCCTTCTCGATGGGCTTCATTTCTGGGATCTTGGCAGGGAGTTGCCACTCCTTTGCTTCATCTTTCCCGTCGTCTGGATGGGCTAGCGCAATGTGGGACTGGAGGAGACGACGGCCTTGGAATGATGATTCTGTGCAACCGGGAGAGGGGCAAACGAGGAGATGCTCTACCTTGACGTGGTAGATGAGACCGTCTCGGCTGGAAAAGCTGGGCTGATCACAGCCGGCCCAGTTACACGAGTGGGTGTGGGTGGACTTGACGTGCGACTTGAGCTCTTGGTCGGACGTAAAAGCCTGCTGGCACTGGGGCCCAAGGCAAACAAAAGGACGTGTCGGGTCGTCTAGGCTGCTGGTTCGCCCGCGCCGTAGAGGACTAGGCCCTCTGGACTGGCCATTCCGGACCGTCAGAGCATCCCCGGTCTCGGTAGATACTGACGAGAGCAGAGACCCGACCGAGATAGAAGACTGAGTATCAACACTGGCGCTACTCAAGGTGCTCATGCCTCTCCCGTAATCCAAGTCCCAGTCGGGGGGGATGTTACAGTCTAAGTTGAGGGGAGAGGCGGAGCGGTAGCAGTCCAACGCGACCTCGGATGACAAAGGCTGCAACCTAAAGTCGTTGGCCACGTCGAAATGGAACGAGTCCATCATCTTTTGGTCTGGGAGGGGCGACATCATCATCATGGCTGGAGTCACCGGAGGCGTTGAGCAGCCCGGGAGGGCCCGAAGCCGGACTGTGGGGCCGCCGCCGTTGCTAACGGCGGCGGGAAGCCCGCGACGGGCTCTGCGCCTGAGGTGGCGCTCCATTGGGAGAAAGACGGAACCGAGGGAGAAAAAGCGTTTGTTTGCGAGGCGGTCAAGGAATTTCTGAGGCACCCAAGATACAATGGGATTGGAGAAGGGAAAAGCCTCAGGATCGCTCCTGCCCGGTCAAAAGACGATGGCGGGAGGCGCCTGCAGGCAAGTGCGAGGGGCCGGCCCCAGCCCAGGTGGTGGTGGTTGCCTTGTGAGCCTCCTGGCGGCCTCTAAATTTGGGCGAACCACGAGTTTTGGCCCCCAAGCTGTTCTCCCACCATCACCATCACGCCAGAATCTGCCTCGCCCTCTTTCGCGCTCTTCTGCGTTCAGCCCTATGGCGAATCAAAGCAAGTGCTACGTACTTTTAAGTGCTGACAGTGCAAGCTGCGACAACTAGGCTCTCTGCCTTATGTTAGGGCTGAGGCTCTTCAAGATGATTGCCTTATTTCACTCCGACTGTCGCTCCATCATGACGACGCCGGGGACTTGATATACCACACACCCGCTCAACGACTGTGGCCGCCATTCTTCTTCAAACCACAGTTCGCCATGGCTCCTCGACTCTACTCTAGGCTTCCCGAAGAACGCTTCCGTCTAATCAAGCTCCTCCCCGGGAAGTGGGATGATACCCTCAAAGCAGACCTCTTCGAAGCAGATCAAACCTTCAGTTACACCGCTCTCTCCTACACATGGGGAAGCCGTCGAGTTCTCAGAGAAGTTATCCTAAATGGAACTCCCAAAGGTATCACCATCAACCTCGACCTCGCGTTGCGGACGCTCCGCTCAAGGCATTCGCCAGTAATCGTCTGGGCGGATGCGTTGTGCATCAACCAGGAAGACGTTACCGACAAGAGCACACAAGTCAGTTTCATGAGCCAAATCTTCAATTGGGCTACACAGGTTCGAGCGTATGTAGGTGGTCCTCTCGATAGGGACCTTCTCAGCTACGAGTCTCGGCTCAAGGAGCTTGGCCCTTCAGAAGCGTTCCAGTTCTCGGAAGACCATGACTCGGCTTGGGAGGAGATCCAAGACGCCCTATCAGGGCTCGAAACTAGGAAGGTCACAGAGCTATCCCCTAATCAACGTTGCCTGTGCATTTTCGGCTTTCTGAGAGCTCTATCTTCCCGTTCCTTGACGCTGAAGCTCAAGAGCATGGATCTATTCTCCGGAGAGCTCGCCAAAAAGATGGAAGTTAAACAACGATACCTCTTTGAGTGGCTTCGCGTCTTCGTCGTTGCTCCATGGTGGGATCGCATGTGGATCACCCAAGAAGTCGGCGTAGCCCGCGAGCTGCTCCTCACATACGGCAAAGTCACAATGCCATTCCAAACACTAGCCACTCTTGTCAGAGAGTTGGAGAGGAGCCCACTAGACATACCGTCTCTGGCCAAGGAAAACAAGAGAGTTATCGACCTCGTCGTCACAAAAGTAAAAACCATATCTGAGCTCAGACGTCTGCAGCAGTACAAGTCTATTTGTGAGATGAGTGACCTGGATTATTTCCAACGGTCTTTGGGGAGCCCTCTTCTGTGGTTGTTGAGGACCTTTCGTCATCGACACTCTTCTGAGCCCAGAGACAAGATCTATGCACTGTCCCAGCTGCTCAAGAATCTTGATACTGGATCGGATCACAAGCTCAAGACCGACTATGCTACCACTGTTGCCGAACTGTTCAGTCGAGTTGCTGTCCAAATCATGCAAGAAACTGGATTATTTTGGGTAACATCAGCCGATCTCATCGCCAAATCGCGAGACAATCTTCCTTCGTGGGTGCCAAACTGGACCGATGGATTCACAACCCCAGACTCTGGGAACGTGGCATGGAAGATACGCCTCTGCCACAACGCCTCAGACCTATCCTTCTTGGCTGTGTCAGCGGAGACATCCGGAACGACTTCTCTAGATCCACCCCAGTACTATAGTGATCTTGCCAAGTACTCGGGTTCCTCATTATGGAGAAAACTTCAAGGGGCCAAGTGTAAATACAACGACCCGTTTGAACATGGCAACTTATCTGCTGGTGATGCCACTATCAATAGCGTCCATTTCTTCTTGGATTGGGAGAACACTGAAGCTCGCCGAATCCAGTACGAATATCATCGACCCGACATCCGGGATTTCACGAAGATTGAGAACTGCCTCAAGCTGCCGTCTCATTACTGCTCCACGGTCCGCTATGTATCCGAGCCAATCGCTCCAGATTTGAGCAATCTGTTCGACATCCTGAAGGGGATCAAGGCTACCCACTACAAAATATTCCCAGGTGATTGGAAATACGAGTACCTTCACCGTGTAGAGCTTATCGGGCGGGTACTTTGTTTTGGTGCAGTGCTGGAAGAGAGTGGTGATGCTCGTCGAATTGAGGACTACGATGAACCTGACTTGGCTATACTCGTCCATCTCCTCACGCACCTGCCTTCTGACGAACGACTCGAGAGTTCAACAGACTGGAAAGACCGCTGCCAACAAAAGGCTTTGCTCGAGTCGAGAAGTTTGTGTTCTATCTGTCGAGATGAGATGGAGCCTTGTACAGACTGTGAGAGCCAAGCCGAGGCCAAACCCCCTCTGTCTCTAAAGGACGCTTGGAAGGATCCTCGGATTATCCAGGTGCATCGTACAGCCCTACAGACAGCGCCGGGAAACTGCATCATCATGACACGAGATGGCACTTTCGCTTTGGGACCACCACAAGCCCAAGATGGCGATCGGATAGCTATCCTCAGTGGTGGACTATGTCCTTACATCCTTCGCCGAGACACGATCCCACAGTACCTTGGGAACCTCGCCTTCCAGCTTGTAGGGGACTGTTTCCTCGAAAAGGCCCCCAAGTGGGATCCTGAGAAGTTGGAAACGGTTGCTCTGGTCTAGGGGCCTCTGGGGTCAAAAAATCGTTGACTCTATTAAGTGTGTATATACCTTGATATGATCATGATGCCTTTGATGCCAGCTCAAACTCCATAATCCATGTCTTGCCCCTGGAGCTCCCATTACAAACCCTGGTATAAACCCTCAACCACGTCGCTGAGCATCCTGAGCCCGTAAAACTTGGCCACCCTCCTCATAACTCCGAGCTTCTTGTTCACATCTTGTCTCGACACTACCTCCTTCCATTCCCCACTGCATGTGCAATGCTCCATAAAGTCATTCAACCTCAACGCGCCGCAACGGACACACTTGAGGTCTTGGGTCGACCACTCAACGACCCAGCTCTCCACCGTGCTCAGCAGTCGCTCCTCAATAGCCACACGATCAAACTCGGTGCCGCAGAAGCCGCATCGCCACGCGGCACCCTCGCCGAAGAGGTCTTCGTCCCTGCACAAGTCAAGGTCTCGTGTCATGGTGCAACTGTCACAAGACACCTGTAGCAGACGTAGGCTCTCAGATGGGTTGGCAAAGGTGCCGTCCTTGGAAAACTCGCGCACCTCGAACAGCGCCAGCAGCTCCTTCCGAAGAAGACGAGCCTCGAGAGTGATGTTCTTGTCAAGCGAGAGAACTTGCATGAGCGACTTGACAAGCTCGAGGATGGGATTGCGTGGAGACAAGTGTGAGCCAGGGAGTTTAGGGAATGAATAGTCCTCAGCGAGCTCCGGATGGAGCAGTTCTCGCTTCTGTTTGTTGATGAGGCTAACGATATCTTTCTTGAGAGGCTTCTCGAATGCTTTGCCCAAGATGATCTGGCCTTCATGATTTTCGAGTCCCTTGCTTGGGAGCTGCGTCAGGCGCGGTGTCGCGTCTGGTTCCCCGTTGTGCGGCCGCTTCAGTTGATGCATGAGCTGGATGAACTCGATGACCCATTCCTGGAATGTTGGCTGTAGGCGTACGGGGAGGAACGTTGCCAGCTGCCAGTTCATGATGGTCTCGAGGTTCTGCTCGTCTGCCTCTACCACCTCCTGGCATGCCTTTCCTCCGTAGTTGAACTCGTCGTACCAAACTAGGTAATCCCAGTACTCCTTGATCTCCAAGTCGATGAAGTGGAATAGAGGCTTGCCCTTGATTGACTTGATGATGTACTGGCTGTACGCGAACGCGTTCCCTACCTCGGCCTTTGTGGTCTGGAGGATGAGACGGTTGGCGTTGGCAAAGACTACCTGAGAACCCACGCGGCGGAAGTCAGCCATCAACTGCTGGAAAGCCTTGCGAGACATCATCTGCACATAGTAGTGCAGAGCTCGATCGTACATGAACGAGTCAGGGTTCTCGACCCAGCGCACAAGGTGCTGCACTAGAACATCAGCCATGGTACTTCCACGGCAAGCCTCAGCCCACCACGCCTTGACCATTTCCCGAAGCACAAGAACGCCGGCGTTGGCGAACGCGTTTTCTGAAGCAAGAGTCTCAGAATCGTCTGCAGCAGGGTTGAAGGAAACCGAGTCGGCACCCTCCAGCTCGTTGATGAGAGATGATGTCAAGATGGTGTTGATGGCAAGGTTGCGGACGTCAATATCGATACAGACGGATGAAAAGGTTCCAGGGTTATTGACGCTTGGCATCTTGACCGTGTCAAGAGGTCCAAGAAGATCGTCCTTTTCATAGCCAGCGTGATCTGGGCGAGCTCCAGGAGACCACCAAAGTACGACTCCATTAGCCTGTAAGCGCCGAGCATACGCAATGTCGATCAGGAACCGAGGATCATCGCGCTCCAGATTGCACAGAGGTACATCGCCGTAGCGGGCCAATGCAGTGAGATGTAGGATCCATGATCCGAGACCAAGGTAGTGGCCTACAAGTCGTTTGGCGATCACAGACTGCCAACCCAGAGGTGGTAGCGAGCTATCCGCCGCGTCATACTTCAGCGGAAGAACAGGGAAGTCCCCGAGGATTGGCACATCGTGGATAAGCAGTTTGCGCTGTGACGATTGGATGATCATCATCTGCGGCCGGAGCTCGTCCTTGCGCATCTTCTTGACGACATCACCAATCTCCAAGTGAGCCTTGCGTCGTGTAGTCACCTGCGTGATCTTAAACTGAAGCTTTTCTTGGTAGCGGAAACAATCCTGCCAATTGGTACCGGCCGCTTCCTCGTTTCGCCTGGTGAGCATCTCTGAGTACATTCTGGTGATGTTTGGAAGGTCCTGGCCAGAGTCCTTGTTCTTCTGGAGGATAACCACGTGTGCTTGATCGGTGGTGGTAGAGAAGATGCCAAAGATCTGGCGTTCACCGGCTGTGATGTGTGAGATGTAGATGTAGGCTAAAGGCGATGTCTCAAGGTACGTCCGTGGCTTAGTAGGTCGCTTCAGACCTGCCAGGTCGAAGCCTTGCTCAAGTCCCTTTCCAAGTACAGCTTCCTGCGTCTCATCAATGGTACACTGGTTTCCGAGGCGCAAGACAGCCCTGATATTCAGGGGAACTTGCTTCTCGTATACGCCCTCCACACTGGGATGGTTGAACAGAAGCGAGAACTTCTCGCTCTCATTGAAATAAATGTCTTCCGGCACCGTTAACTTGAAGAGATGGCTTGAGGGGTGGCCGTTGGGGAGAGTATAGTTGACTTGCTCTACTTCGCAACCATCTACCTCAACGTCGGGCAGATCTCTGCTCTTGAGGTTGAGAAAGACTTGACGAGGGACGTTCACCTTAAGCGCGTGAATCTTGGCATCGATCAGGACGTGTGCCGTGACAATACCGGGCGTATCTGTTGCCTTGAGATGCAGAACCTGCCAAGTGTTCATGTACGTGACATGCGCCTGTCTCATGAAGGTCTGTTGGAGGTTGTTGACCGCATGGCCTCTTCGGTCACCGAATAGTTGTCGTCTGCGAACACGAGCCTGCTTTTGCAGTTTCCATTTCTTCTTCTGGTACTCCAAAAACGCCGGGTAGTCCTCCGAAGCGCTGGGCATGACCTTGGGAAGTGCGGCCATAGGATTGGTGTTCTCCTCTGCGGGCTCTGGAGACTTGCGCTTTTGCATAGAAGTGGTTGCAGCCTGAGACGCCGCCACGGCGGAGCTGACCACCTTGGGCTTTAAGAGTTTGTTGCCAAAGTCCTCTAGATCCTCCATTCGTCCGCCATTGAGATTGGTTATGTCTTCTAGCGGACTCTTCTTGAAGAGATCAGTGAGTTTCTTCTGCTTCATTTTGTCGTCCTTGATGTTGATTCTCCTCTGAAGCCAATCCGGATGCGGCACACGAGGAACTGGGTTGCGAACTTTTTGCAAAGCAGCAGGAATAGTGATCAGCTTTTGGATGACTGAACCCAGTCGCTCAAGATAGTAATCCCAGTCAAGCAATGCCCGAGGATCAGTGTCGCCGGGTTCCTCTTTCAACCACTTCTTGAGATACGTTCGTTTGACTGACTCCTCCGCAGAGAAGATCGCGACGGGGACAGCTCGCTCGGTGACGGGTGCATTCTTGGGTCGAGCACAAATGATGAACTTGCAGTTCAATCCCTTGTCCTTCACCATCTGTTCACCCAGGAAGTCTGCCAGGCGCTTGGCGGTGGTGATACTCGTCGACTTTTGTGATCCGTACTCTTCCAAGGTTTTGGACATGCTTCGATTCTCGGAAATGAGCTCCATCAGTTCTTCATCGGCTAGTGTTGTACCCTTGCTGTGTAGCACATCCAGCCAGCGGTTGGCAACCTTGGCGACTGCGTTGTAGCACTCTGCCAGCGTGGTTCCCTCCAGGAAGAACTTGAAGATTTGCTGTTGGAAGATCTTGATGAGCTTCAGCTCACCTCGACGCTTCACCTCGAAACCCTTCAGTTCGGCGAGACTGCCGTCGTCGTTGAAGACAGCATATCTCTTCTTCAAGTTCTTGTCTTCTTCCTTTGACGTTGGCAGAACCATGGCCTTGTAAGGACCGTCAACTTCGAAGAAGATGGAGTTATCGCTGTGCGTCTCGTACTTGAAGGTTTTCTGATCGACTAGAGTTTGGTACTGATGGTTGGTAAACTTGGCGTGAACTAAGTGGTTCAACATGACACAGGGGTATGAGATGTTGAGCTTTTTTCCATTCTTAAGCTTGAATGAAAAGTTCTCGGGGAATGTGGCGGGAAGCATGCACCAGATACCATCAGTGTCCAGCTCAAGCGGTCGACCAAGTCGCTCAACCAGAGATCGAGCCATTTGGATGATGTGAGCACCGGTCAAGCAAGTGACACCAGCCATTTCGAGGGAATACCAGCGCGAACCCTTCCTCATGACGTATCCATAGAAGGAGTTCAGAATGACCTTGTGAGCAAGTTGCAGCGAGTCGTACAGAATAATCATCTTCTTGGCAGCGTCAACTTCGGTTTGGGACGCACCGGCAGACTGCAAGGACGAAGTCTTCCCCTTCCAGACCTTGGCCTTGCCCTTGTAGTCGTATCGGCGATCACGAAAGTCTCGTACAGTGTTGATATAGAAAGGGTTTTCTCGCTGGCAAATGATTGCTTCCCGGACAATAGTCGTAGAGTCGTGGATCTTGTGGTAAACCTTTTGCGAGTAGAGCTGAAGACGCTTCCGTACTAGGGTGGCTTGCTCGTCGGCGCTCAGTTCTTCGAAGGTCCGCATCGGGGCGTTGGGATGCTTGCCAGGGAACTTCTCGTTCTCGAGTGCGTGCCGAATCATGTTGTACTCATCTCGTTTCGCGGGAATGTATTCACCTCTCCAAGCCCAAGGCAACCTCCTATCACAAGTTTTCCCTGGCCGGTTAAAGTCGCATGCGGCGCAGTCGGATTCCTTAATCATCGAGTCAGGCTGTAATCGATTTGTCGTCATGATGTTCGGGTACATGGAGGCAACATCAAGATGGTAGATCAGGGGTCTTTCGTTGCGGTTTGGTGTCTCCTTGAGTTTCTCAAGTCTCTCAACGATCTGCGCTTTGACCTCCTCATAATTTTCCACGTTGTCGAAAGACTTGTTTTCTTCCACCGTGATGACGAATTTCAGAGCAGCGTCCAGGTCGCCGAGGAGCTCATCGATGGCACTGGGTTCGACGGCAAAGTCGACGGGAATGTCGGCTCGAAACACTCCTGCTTCAATACTCTCGACGTGACCACCGACGTAAGTTTCCGAGTCAAGAAGATGACCATCCCAGAAAGCTTCTTTCGGTGTAATGTACTTGTTTGGAAGCACAATCTCTCGTTGATATGCTTGCACCATCAGCAACATTTCGCAGAGAGTACCCGTTCCTTTTCTCAATACTTCGTCGCCGCTCAGCGGCAGGATGGTACAGAGGGAGAAGATGAAGGGGTGGACATATTTCATATAGAGGTAATATGTCGCAACGGCATCTGAAACGGAATACTCGGCTAAAGTCTGAGGCCGTTCACTGGCATAGGGCGTCATCAGCTCGGGGTCGAGCTCGTCGGGGTCGTATCCGAGCTTTGCGACTGTGACGGCCTTCAAGCCACGGGAACCTTGAGGAAGATAGGAGTCTCGGTTGACCCAGTGGAAACAGTCCATGTGTACGCTGTAGTTGCACTTGTACTGATCGTCATTGTCCTTCCTCCATCCAATTTCCTGGTACATGTCGATGCCGTTGACACTAGCTCTCGCTTCGACAAAAGGCCAATCGAAAAAGTCACCGTTGTAAGTGGCGATGACGGTTGGTCGTGCTTCTTTGATGTGGAGAAAGAATCTTTCGATAAGGGCCTTTTCGTCAGGTTCGTTGAAGATCATGAAAGGACCTGGGTATTCGGGTTTGGGAGTGTAGTCAAAGTCGCCAATGTCTTCGGAGAGAATTTGTCGGTTCGTGATCAGGAACCCTTGGCCGTCGATCATGTAAGAAATCATAATGATTTGATCAATGGCGGCATCAGGGAATTTGAGAGGGAGTTTTGACGTTTCGATATCATAAGCCATCACAACAGGGTCTGCCGGGAGGGATCTTCCTTCGTTGGGGAGGATCTTGGTTACGCCATGCTTTGCTTCCACAAAATACCATGTTCCGACTCGTATGTCTGTGACCCTTCATTAGCTCCTGTTCGATCAGGAATACCATGACAAAAAAGGTTGCGGATGATTTGAAATCAGGGCAAAGGTGAATAGTGGTCTCATGGCCTGCGTAAGCAGGCTCTGAAGTAGCAAATACTTGGTTTGCAAACATCATGTAAAGTCGAATGAATATGCTCAAGATGTAGAACAGGTCACTCACCCAAATCTATCATTACTCGTACATGGTAAGGAACATCATATTCTCGTATATCGACAATGAAGTCGCTGGCATCCGCAAATGCATTGTTCATGTGTCGGTCGTCGTCTCGTGAATCATCAAAAAGGTCAAAGTTGCCGTTCGCGGCTCTGCTACGCGTTAGCTCGGTAGCTCAAGGTGTATAGGGGGAATTCTCACGTTGCAACCTCGGCATATGCATCCATGGCATTCATATTCTTCTTGTTCTTCTCCGCAATGGGCATGATCTCTTTCCTTGCCGCCATGAGGTCGCTGACATTGGCAAACCTCAGCTCAAGGAACGTCCTCCGGTAGCCAAGTAGGTGGTTCGGCATGTTGAGATCATCTTTCTCAACACGACGGATGGTTTTGACGACACCGCCCCCAGGGACCCTCTTTACCCATTCTTCCACCTCGGACTCGTGGCCCTTCTTGACGGCGATCAGGAAGTAAGGGTCGTATTCGACTGTCGCCTTGAAGGTAGAGCCGTCTTCTTCGATGAAGTAGCAGTCGACGGCTGCTCGGCCGCCGGCTGCTCGGCCGCCGGGTATCCGTTCGTCCTCGATTGATGTAGGCTGGATATTGACCAGCCAGCCTTCCCTCTTCTTGCCGCTCTCGTAACGCGCGAAGCCCATGTTCTCGTCGATGCTATGTGCCAACCGGTTCCTCTCCCATTTCTCGTCGGCCGAGGTGGCCTCGTTTCTGGAAGAGGCCGCAAATGTTCGGGTTCGCGAGCCATGGTAGGCAGCCTTGCCTCCCCGGCGGAAGCCCTTTTGAGGGCGACGGAGGCTTGTGTTGGGCATCTGGAGATCCTAGGGGAGAGACTCCCCTGGAGACGAGAGATTGGGTCAGCAAGCCGGGCAGGTCGTGAGCAAGTCAATAAGGGTCATGAAGAAGAGACTAAGTTTCCACGAGACCAAAGATTAAAAAACACGTAGAGAAATAGGCAGTTGAAGTGAATGATGGGTGGAAAAGTCAACAATGCTGGTCTGTGGAAGTGGAGGAAACTAGCAGAGGAAGAGGAAGAGGAAGAGCAGGGCGTTCCAAAAGTCTGGATCCAGATTGGTAGATTGGGCGAGGGAAGGCGTGAGACGCGTCGAAACGCGTCCTGCGCGACACGGAAGAGCCCCACCAAAGTTTAATGGATTCTGGCGACGGAGCAACGTTGACGCACGGACCAGGCTCGAAATGGGCTGCAAGCCCTTTTGTGAGGGCGTCATCGGTCGACCCATGTGCATTTGGAGAAGTGTCGAACGTTTGGCTGTGCCCAATTCATGACACCCATTGCGCCGCACAGGTAGCCAGAAATGGCTTCAAATCCCCAGGACGGGCAGCCGAGGCCCGGAGACAAGACGCTGCATGTCTGGTCGAAACCTATAGAGCAGAGCGAAACCACAGCGAACGGCGAGAATGGAGCGACGACCAACACGAATTCGCGGCCGACCATCTCGGAAGCCGTATCCATGATCAAGAAGGACGATTTCGCAAACGTTGCGAATACGCCATGTGCGAGACAAGGCTTTTTGACAGGAATTGCCTCGGGTGCTGGAATTGGAGGCTTGAGATTTGTCCTCCGAGGTGAGTCGACCGTCACCCATCTCCCGGTCCACGGCAAAATCCTGAACAATGTCTAGGAAGCGCCACGAGCGCTGCAAACTGGGCCGTCGGTGTTTTTGTACTCGGAAGCATGGCATCATATGAGTGGTGCCAGTACCTTCGCCGCGAAGAGCGCCGACAGATGAAGCGACACATCGAGGTGGTAACGGAGAACCGGAGGGAGCAGGCAAAGAAGATAGCGGATGCAAGACAGGAACACGCGAGACTGGCAGCAGAGAAGGCGGCGGCAGAGAGACCTTGGTACAAGTTTTGGTAAAGATTGGATCGGCGCCCAGTCGCCATGTAACCATTGTGTAAAAGTATATACTACGTCCATGTGGTCTAACCACGGTCTAAGGGTAGATAACCTCACCTGTAGAAGAAAGATCTAAAAGAAAAAGAAACCAATCAAGAGCAAAGCAGTGCAATAAGTGAATTAGATACCTGACGTGATGCCTAGAGGGTCTGTGAAGAGACCAGGGTATAAAGCGGACTGCTGAAGCCATCATGATGTATCATCCATCCTCCCATTCAGTCCCATGAACCATCAAACTCGTGAAAACGTGCCATCGACCAAAAAGAGAAAAAAACACAGCTTGCCGCAAATCCGTTATCAGCAGTGTGATGAAATAGCAAACGCCAGCGAAGCCCCAAACAAGGGCTAGGGAGCCCTCCGTCCTAGACCGTTCCAATATGAGACGTGTTGTTGTTATCCTGTCGTAATAGCAATGTTCTGAGCATCCGCGTCCATAAATCTGACTTTTCTCGACGGAGACTTCTCCTCTGGCCCAATGGTGATTCCTGGTCCTCCGCGGCGTCGTCGTTGGTTGCGGCGGGCTCGTGCCTCGCTCTCTTCCCGCTTACGATACTCGGCCATCTGCTGCCTCCGCTTCATAGTACGAGCCTGTGCTAGCGCAGGTGTGGGCTTGAACCCGATGCCGTTGATTCCAGTGCCGTCGTCATCCTCGTCCTCGGGGTCGTAGATGGTGATCTCGTCCTCGTGCCACGTCAGTGCGGCTCTGATGGGATCGACGATTTCCATTTCCGCCTCGTCTGCATTGTCAAAGGGCCGACGAGATGGCCGTTTCATGCGCAACGGCGGTGATCCGGTTCTCTTCTTGACTCTGGATTTCGATTCGGACAGACGGTTGATAGACGGGTATGCACGATGCAAGCCGCCATCCATCGGCTTTGGTGCTTCGGCCAGCTTACGTTGCTCGTCCAGCTCCCCCGCTGCTTTGTCCCGCGGGACCTCGCGTGGACCATCTAGCGATAACTCGTCGGTCGGTAACACAGACTTTCCATCCAGGTCGACGACTTCTTGGACAGTCGGCGGCGCATCTCTCATCAGCTCGTCGGGCCTCTGGCGCTTCCTCAACGATTCTTGAGCATCGTTGTCGTCGCTGCTGGCTGCCCCGCCCCCACTTTCCAGAGCGAGACCACGGAACTTGTGGGCGACCCTTGATCGTGGGCTATTGCTGCCGTCCTCGGGATTCGCTGCTGAAGAAGACGAGGATGCTGGGTCGAGGTCAAAGGAGAACTGGATGGGCGATAGCCATAGCTCCTCGCCGCGTTTGCGCTTCGGGGTGCTGGTGATCTTGGGTGACGCGGCTGCCATTATTGCATTGTCGGTCGCTTGTTTGAGAGTTGAAAGGCTCCAGAGTGCGACAGCCGACTAGGGCCGCGCGCCTTGAGTTGCTTTATTAGACGAGGGTCCGCTGAGCTGTTGCTGTTGGTTCCAGTTGGCACGTTGGTAGCCCGGGCTGCACATGCACCACCCGGCTGTCACTTCTCTGCAAGGCGGCTTAAACTAAAAGAGGAAGTACAAGAGGGCGAAAGTGGTCATTGTGCTGAAGAAAAGGTACCGATCTTGCCCGGTGAGATTGCCTCAGGTGCTACAGCTATAGCGCCTTGGCCGGTGAGGGGGGCCTCGTGATTCACGCATCCACAAACAGGCTCGGGGGTCCAAGAAAACACGGGAATAATAGATGAATCCTTATACCATAGTAGGGCTAAACTTGGGCATATTTCATAAAAGATTAATACTATACAGTGGCTAACTTCTTTTAATAACACCATCAAGCCCTTAATCTAACAGTACCCGTTGGCTCATGT
>JAADYS010001098.1:0-12467 GCA_012931995.1 Fusarium albosuccineum
TCTACAATGCCCAAGTATGATGGTGACATCCGGCTCCATCCATCAACCCATGACCGGCATTACTTCAAGTTATCTGGTATCAAAATATCGACAGTGAATACATTACCTCTATTTCCTCAGGAACCTTCTCACTTTCGTAATCGGCACTCAAGCTTCAGGTATCCAGCACGTATCTATATATACATCCGTATATATTAAGTAAGTGACTTAGGATCTGCTGACTACTTTTCAACAAAATGTCCGGTATGCTTCGGCCGATCTGATTAGTGGTTCTTTCGATGCTGATGACAGCCACTCTCATCAGCCACGGTGGCTGGTTGCTGAGTATTGACTTGCCTCCATCCCCAGGCGACCGCCAATGACTAGTGCAGGAAACTTGGTTGCACAACAAGACAAGAGTGCAAGAAACACCTAGTGTCTTGAAAAGGAAGCTTTTGGGTAGATGCGCAAGTTTTCCCCGCTTTCTTTGAGGCTGGAAAGATAGTTGATTGCGATGATGCCATGCCTCAACTGCCCCGTACAGTTGGTGGGCTCTGCTTGTATAGCCCCCAAGGATCTGAAATGTTAACTGAGGTACCTAACCTCACACAGCGGGGCAAGTAGCTTTACCTAAACCCTCGCCAGTTACTTATCCAATCTTAAGTGTCTATAAGAGGACCCGACTTTTAACATTTGTAATCCTTGCGGCCTGTAGCCTTTGTAGGCCATGAGTACCCACAACAAGGCTGACTTTCTGCCGGGATGATGCGTTACGTGGGCCGCTTTTTTGAGTTTTACTAACGACCACTCTTTGTGCACAAATATGTGCATCTGGCTTGTGCATGCAAAGACGAGTTGTGCTTGGTCAAGTCGTTGCAGCTCTTGGCTCTCGGCTCTCATTGCCGCTTGGTTTAGCCTCAACTACCTATAGTAGTCGCTGCCTAATTTCTTAGCTTCTCGAATACCCGCAACGCTTCACACAGCAAGACCTTCGTTTTCGCGTCCTCACTCGGTCCAACGAGAAATCCTTGGCAATGTCTGAAATGGAAGTCTTTGGTGTCGCTGGATTCGCCGGCGTGCACCGGCAGCCATGTTTTTCTGGAGCAGTGAAGTGGTCAGGATGCAACAGTGCTCTTAACCTCCTGTATCACCGTTTAGCTGTCACAACAGGCTCGGCAAATGGGCCAGGGTTGCTGTTCAGGTATCTGATTGATCCGCCAATTCGATATGAATGGTGAACTATCGACACTAGGAATGACTGGGTGTGGTTTAGAGAAAAGCTTCTTTTAGATATGAATAGTGGACTAGGCTATGGTAATACTGAAGTAAACGAGACAAAAATTGCACCGTAGCCTCGTGTGACATGGTCAAGAAGCGTAGAATGTTGACAACCAACTAATGTAGGATGTCGATAAACAGTCTGGACCTAACAAGCGTAAGGGCGCGTCGCTTAGCACAAAGAACTAGTCCTGGCTGATAGTGGCCAAGACCAATCTCTCTAAGCAACCCATTGCGCGTCTGACCCTTGATCATTGCTGCTGGGCACTAATTTAGGTCTGACCAGAACGAAAAGCGTTTTACTGATCGATTAGATTGTCTGCTACTTGAGCTGACCAGCCTGCACCATTATTTAAGTTCCATTTGCTGTCCTTCCATCGAGCATTCACCGCAAGGATACAGCCCACATATATGTCAGTGTACTCATGTCAAACGCGAGTGTTAGTTTTACTCATTTCACTGGGCATCATTACCATATGGGCAGTAGATCTTTTCTCCGTCGGATCGTAAACCTCTTGCAGGGAGTAGGATAAGGTTAGTGATAAGCCTAACATTGATATGTCAACCACAGTCTCGAAGGGCGAGTACATCGTCACTGATGGGAATCGGAATGGAATACAACACCGTCCAACATGTGTAAACATTTACTTGTTGTGCGCGTCCAATACCCTTACTGAATTCCTCGGAGGCGACATATATCATCAGGTTGCAACCTGATTGGTGCTGGAGAGTGCTCTTTGCCGGAGACTTTTTGACCATTTAGAGCTAGAGTGCGAGCTTATTTTTAATCCCAAGAAACGAGACGGGATCGGCTAGACTACTAAGTTGTCCGTTGGATTAGCAGGGTTCAGCATCCTTCGTCAGAACGCTCCGCCCCAGGCTGAGTCGCAGAAAAGTCTCCGACAAGTCATAAAAACATCAGCACTTTATCCGCTCGGCAATCGCAGCCATTTTCAAGACCATCTCCCCCATGCACCATGTTTAAACTCTTCAAACTGATGTCGTGGAGAGCCTGGGGCTCAGAACTACTGGCTGTTCTGGGCTCCAGTGCATCGCTCGTCGCCATGGTGGTGCTACTCTCCCGGTTTGACGGCAAAGCTCCTTTCACATGGAACAGCGTGACCCTCAACGCCGTTGTCTCGATTCTCTCCCTAGCAATCAAGACTAGTTTAGTCTATGTTATCGCCGAGTGCATTGCTCAATGGAAGTGGATCCTATTCGCCAGAGAACCACGGTTACTTGTCGATTTCGATCGCATTGACTCGGCTACTCGAGGCCCACTTGGTAGTATGAAGGTGCTTCTTCGCACGAGAGGCGCGTGAGTTTTCCAAAGCTACAGTCAAGCCTAAAGGGTCCAAGCTGACCTTAGCTGTGATCCACAGTCTAGCAGTCCAGTTCGGCGCCATCTTGACCCTCCTAGCCATCAGTCTCGATCCCTTGGCTCAGCAGTTGGTACAGCTTCGGGATAGCATTGTGTTCGAACCGAGAACATTGGGGGATTCTGGCCTGCCAGCTCTAATCTCTCAGACAACAATGTATGACATGGGACGGACAATGAGGCACTCGGCTGGTGACGCCTACTGGCAGACGACTCAGCTACCTCTGTCGATGCAGGCGGCGATCCTTAACGGCTTTTCTCGCTCTCCTTGGGAGGCCACACAAGAGGCACTCGTTCAATGCCCTACGAGCAACTGCACCTGGGACCGATTTACCACACTTGGCGTTTGCCACAGATGCGAGGACCTTAGTTCTGAGTTGAAACGTGTCAGTGGCTTTGGAGACATACTTCTCGATATACACGACGTGAGCTATGGACGCAAAGGCATCATTGATGCGACCGCCCTTACTCTACCAAATGGCCACTTCATCACCAACGTTGATGGGTGTCCACTTCACGACTATGCGACGACTGATTGCTTGAACAAGAAGGGGCTGGGCATCTACTCAGACGAAAGATGGGCCTTGACCTCCTTCGGCACCGGCAACCCAAACAAGACAAATTCCATGAAGGACATTGACACATTGATCTGGTCCATGAGTTTCATCTACCCCGACGTGAATTATCTCAACTACTCATCCATCGATAAGGGGTTCGATGCCAAGTTGGACAAAGGGCTCTATTGGCCAAACATGCCAATGCAAGCCACAGAGTGCTCGCTTTACTACTGTATAAAGCAGGTCGACTCCGAGGTCCAAGGAAACCAGTTGTTTGAGAATATCACCGAGGCAGATGGGTGGATACGTGACCCTGACTCATGGGAACGACAAGACGATAACGAGCAATTGACCAAGCAAAACACGCCGCCCAAGGGCGAGATTGACAGCTTAGAATTCAACTTGTGGTACTCGGCGGCATATTACTCAGACCTAAGGCTTACACAACCAAACGACTCACTCGCAGACAGGGTGAGCGTCTCGGCAGACTCCGTCATGGCACTGAGCCACCATATGCAAAAATTGCTACTGGGCAATTTTACAAACACCACAAGTATCCAGAAAAGTATAGCGGAGAAACTGGGCAAAGGCGCGGTTGGGTTTAATGGAGTCTCTTATGGACCCGAGGGAGAAGAACTGGCCATGGACGTTGATCCAGAAGGCATTGGAGGTTTATGGACTTGGACGAGTCCTAATATCTCGAGAAGGTTTGATGCTCTTGCCATCAGCATGACCAACGAGATGAGAAGGAACCCTAATCCACTGCTCGAAGATGTCTCGGGACAAGACCAGGATCGGTATGAAGGCAAGCTAAGTTTCGAGGGAAATGTTGGTACCGAAAAGGTACTCTATCACATCCAGTGGCCGTGGGTAGCGGTTCACGCTTTCATGCTCGCGTGTGTCATAGTCCTGTTGATCATCACGGCAGCGAGTTCAGGGGACCCGGATGTGACTCCGTTAGCTAGGAGCAGTACACTGGCGACCATCCGCCACGGGTACCGCGTGGGGGGTGTCTTGGAGAATGCAGATACAATGGAGCGCATGGAGAAGACGGCGCGGAGGTCATACGTCAAGATCACTGAGGGGAAGGAATATGACGATATGACACGGAGATTGAGGAGTGAGGAGGGGACACGGGCTGCTTCAGATCGAGAGGAGAGTCTGCATTTAACGGGTATAGAGATGGAGAATAGATCTCCAAAGTGAGGTTGGTATGCAAAGAAGGGCGGTTCCAATAGAGTCAAACCTTATTCATTCAACAATAATTGTTTCAAAGAAGAGGAAATTCCGGATGAGGTGTGCAACTGTGCTTTGGCCCTAACCATGGGCTCCTCCAGCGTCCAACATCCGATCAAGCGGCAATCTAGAGTCGGCCACAACGTCCACACAGGGAACCTTATCAGTCTGAAAAAGTAGGAAAATGCAATCGCAGGAAGGCCAAGTTTGGTGACACGTGAATAGTAAAATGGAAAAATAGAAAGACACGGTACATATGAAACTGGATGTGCGACGCTATATCTATTGAATAAACGTTTGAAGATGTCAGCTCAGGCCCCTCCCCAGGCCGCCCACCAGCCAATCGGAAGAAATGGAATATAATGCTCCAAGCTTTCTTCTTGCCGCAGTTACTATTTCACGTAATGCATGCGTTCCCTGCTTGGTCACCATGGATTTGTCGCGTGCAAAGACAGGGTCAAATGCCGGGCGGGGAGATGGGTGACTCTCCCGGTCGATTGCCTCTTCACCATTGGCTTGCCCCAGAGCAAGCCCAGCCTGCTGTAGGAAGTGGAAATAAACCGGGGAGATGAGAAGGGGACCGGGGCTTGCGGGCAAAAAAGGGGGAACATGATCGGCGCGTCGATCTTCATGCCGAGGCTTGCAAGCGGCCTTCCTTTCAGCCTGACTGTTGGTCCCAACGTCGCTCAGAGAGGGAGAAGCTCAAGCTCAAGCTCAAACATCAGTCAGTGCTGCGACCAATGTCGCAATGGGAAAATGACATGACGGCTCGGCTACTTGCGCGCATCACATCCAAATGGTGAGGGTACATTGTGATCCATGCTTGCGGCGGAAAAGCCTGTGCGCGAACATGGATCTCCAGGTCACTAGCAAAGTTTATTCCCCCTGAAGCCGATGGCATAGAACGCCATTGTATCATCAACCTGGTGCAGTCACAGCACACGGCACAAGACACGCGCCGCAGGAGCTGATGTAGCAATATCCGGGTGACTCCGGGTTTGTGGCCCTCCTCGTCAAACCTGTTCCATCTCTGCGGCGCATGTCTGCAATTACCACAGGCTGGAGCAGTCAGCGCCAAGGATGCGATGCAACGCCATTGTCACGTCGGGGTAA
The DNA here is from genome assembly GCA_012931995.1 of Fusarium albosuccineum. Taxonomy (NCBI): domain Eukaryota; kingdom Fungi; phylum Ascomycota; class Sordariomycetes; order Hypocreales; family Nectriaceae; genus Fusarium; species Fusarium albosuccineum. Next base: position 5,542 of record JAADYS010001098.1, read on the forward strand.
AGAGAAAACTAGATAACTGACTCGAGCTGTTGCAAAACCAACAACCCGAATGCTTATCTGATAAAACCCCCTATGCGCTCGACGACCGAGCCCTATGCAACGTTTGTTGAGCATCAATCTGGCAACCAAGACCTAGCCACTATGAACTACTTGGCGGAAATTTCGCCCAGGGCCGTCACCATCACCTCGGCCGCGCTTGGCATTCTGTTCCTCCTCTTCTCCATCACCAAATTCGTCCTCCAAACCAGACGCCCGCCAGGTTTCCCCCCAGGTCCCCCCACAAAGCTTGGACTCGGCAATGTGCACCAGGTACCCTTGAAGAAGCCGTATCTCAAGTTTCAGGAATGGCACAAGACGTATGGAGACATCATTGGGTTGAAGATGGGGCCCAAGAACTTTGTTGTTCTATCCAGTCCAGCTCTCTTGCATGAGGCATTCGTTAAGCGTGGCGTCAAATACGGCGGCCGGCCGACGGCATCAGTTGCAATACAGAATATTTTATCACAAGGAACTCACCGCCTGCACATCATCTTTATGCCGTATGATCGGGCTCTCAACAAGTGGCGAGGCGCTGTTCGGCATTTGTTAACTCCAGATGCGGTCGTAAGGCAGGCTGATATTATGTCTTCGGTGGGAGACAAGCTGGTGTACAATCTGCTACACAAGTCGGCGGGCTGGGTGAGTTGTATTCAGCGATGGGCCTTGGAGATGCCGCTCCTGGCAAGTATGTCACAACTTTGATCTTTTCCCTCGTTGTGCGCAGATTCCTGACTAGCTTTAGTTGCTGGTCGACGGTTGGAAGACTACGGGCCGGGCTTCGCAGAGTGGTACCTGGATAATCAGCATGACTGGTATGCCTTTCAGATTTTGAATTGAGCCAGGTAACTTGACTAATCAAGCATCAGGTTGGACTTTCTTGAGCCCAGCAGTACGCCACCCGTGGAGCTTTTTCCCTGGCTGATATACTTGCCTTCATTTTTGGCCACATGGAAAGTGCGAGCCGCTAAGATTCGCAAGGGTGTCAGAGAGATATATTTCAAGACGCTCGACGCCACCAAAAAGAAGGTGGCTGATGGTGCGGACCGCAGTGACTCACTATACACACATCTTCTGCGACAGCGCGAGCAACCGGGCAAGCAGGAGACCTTTACGGATGATCAGCTGGCGTTTATGGGCGGTGGTTTGTTGGACGCTGCTCTCGACACAACGCTGTCGGGCTTCGAGACTTTACTCATGTGCTTGGTGACACATGAAGAGGCCATGAGGAGGGCCAGGGAGGAGGTAGACCAAGTGTGTGGCGAGAACATGCCCAGATGTGAGGACATGAAGAACCTACCTTTTCTAACAGCTTGCCTCATGGAAGTGAGTTGGCCTCGATTCCACTGCTGGGGCCAAAGTAGCTAACTGTGGCAGACTTTACGGTGGCGTGGTCCGGCCAACATTGCCCTGCCTCACCTACTAACCGAAGATGACGTCTTGGGAGGGTACGCCATTCCCAAAGGCACCACAATCCTTGCCAACATTCATAGCGTTCACCTCCGTGAAGAGGACTATGATCGACCAACCGAGTTCATCCCGGATCGGTTCCTTGCAAACGGATCTGGCAGTACGGAAGACCCAGGTCGAAAGCTCCTATATAGCTTCAGCCTAGGACGGCGAAGCTGCCCTGGAGAGGACTTTGCCAAAACCTTTATTGTCACGGCTGCCGCAAAAATGCTGTGGGCGTTTGATATTACGACTCAGGATGGGCGACGGCCGGACCTAAGCTGGGAGACAGGCTTTGCGTCTGGATTGGTGACTTCGCCTCAGGGCTTCAAGCCTAAACTGGCGCCCAGGACGGAGGAGAGGTCGAGGGTGGTGGCCGAGCGTTTTCAGGCCTCGGAAGAATATCTATCCAAGTGGTTTGGCTAAATGTCTTGGTTAAAATGGACCAGGCCTACCGCTATCATCAGTGCCAGTACTTTAGAGATCAACAGTATCTGCCGCATCAATATGGAGTTACCGCACATATTATGCCATTCATGAAGGTTGTGATGTGATCATTTGGGTATGGGGCTGGCCCAGATAGTCGGGATTAAACTCGAATATTTGACAACGGTACGTGGGTGAGAATCCTACGGCGTGAGGTGCGTTCTACGAAACGTATATCCAAAGCCATGGGAAGAGAACAACAAGTAAGTCAGAGAACGGTATGAGATTCTCAGCAAGCTGCGTCGGTGGCACTTGTCCGTTTACCTTCCTATTTCGGGCAGATTTATGTCCGAATATCAAGGTGAACTGGCTTGTCATTCAGCTTTGAATGTGCCCACTGAGCTTCAATGTACCAATCCCGAGGTTGGCCTTTGTTCTTTATCAAGACAAGGGAAGCACGTCTATGAGAGAGGGCATGTACTGAACCATGGCCGAGGTTCTCCACTTGGAATCAAGTAGCTCCGCAAGCGCCTTATCTTGGCGCAAGATACAAGCATACAAACTCGCCAGATATCTTTTATGACGGCATCTGCCGTGGTGCTCGGGACGGGTAATATTAACGGCAACGATCAATTCCTCAATGACGCAATACCATTAAGACATCCCTTCTTCGCGACCGCCGCAAGCAGCAGTGCACAATGAAAAGAGTGAAATCAAAAATTCCGCCCCCCATGGTCCCGAAGGACAATGGAGCATGGAGCGACTCCGCGATGTGCAATGCAGGCCTTCCACGCTGATTTCCCCGATTTTTGAGCTGGGGAAATCGGAACAAGGTAAGTATGAAGAAGAAAAGAAAAAACGAGCAAAGTTTGGGAGGGACATGGCAATTTATAGTAGAGACGCGGCAGCTCCGTGCGCCTTAAGCGAACCTTGGTGCCTCAGGTTTCGCTCTCAAGTTGTGGATCGTAGACGGAGATTGTGCCCAGGCTGGGATGGATCATGGTGATAATTTTGATCTATTTCTCACGCTTGGGGACTCTTGGATCTAATGAAAAGACATTTTTGCTCTATATTTCGCACGTCTCACTATTGGTGTCCTAAAATCCACTACGTAAGGTCAGGATGTAATCAACTTGTGCCATGGTAGTTCATAACCTTCTTGTCATTAGCTATCTTGACTGAACAGTCTGCATAACTCTCATCATTTCCTAACACTCTAGGCGTCTACTCACTCGCAAAGCAAAGCTGATATCTATTTTCTATGAGCATACCTATATAATTCCCGTTATGATTTACATTTCTAGTCCTAAACATTAATGGTCTTGGCCACACGGTTTCCCTACACTCACAGACCTCCAACATTCTGCTTACTGAGTATTTGCGCCGGGCCCAAGCGGGGGCCACCAGAGTGTGGATCCCATGAAATTAGATGGCTGAGCCAGCCAATTTCGCTTGTCACGGAGTACCCTTTGACGCTGGACAAGTGCTAGAAAACTGAGAGAGTATCGAGTTAATCGTCCACTCAAGCGTCTCCAGAGCGAGCAACACGTAGTGAGGAACTGGTGTGTTTGGTTGCATACAAGGAAACCGTTGTGGTAAACCGCGACAGAATCTTGTTTATTGGCCTGGTTCGAAGCAAACTTCCTGCTTCCACGGGTCCTCCCCCACTGACGCGTGTACGAGAAAACAAAAAGAGTCTAGTCAATTCAGTATGGCCAATAGCAAATGGTGCCTTATTTGAAACCGTGACGCGTCGTAACAATATCCTTTTGGTAACAAGTTCAACAGCCGCCATTGATGCCACTGGACTGTTTTACTTGCAAAGTGAACACACATTGTGAGATTTGGCAGAATATGCTAGATTGCTGGGCGTCGCATGCGCGATAACATGAGCATCCCTGATTTTCTGACCCGGGGTCTACGAATGATTGGCGTCCGCGTCATCCTTTTCCTCCCTGAGTACCAATTTCTATTTGTTGAGTCCTCTCCAAGAACAATACATGGAACAGTGCCGCTATTCACCCAACGAAAGAGCTTGTTGAAATCCTAAGATATATCTTTTGTTCGAGAGAGAATAAGCTAACTGTGGGCCTATGTTGGGATAAGTATGCCTTTCTTCAAGACTTCCAAAGCCTCCGTTCACTAAATGGGCTAAGACAACTAGTATGGTCTTTGTTGTCGTTGGGCAAAGGTTCAAGAATCTCTATCAGAGACAGAACTCCATTCACATACACTTGTTAATCTTAGAGTTAGCGAGAACGCGTTTGTTCTCATAAAACGCGGAGAACCTGAACCAATTAGCGCTTCGTTAATGCCAGCAAAAATCTTTATCGGCATCTTATGCCGAGTGATGATGCATCGCCCCATACAGGTACGCATCTCACGTTGTAGATCCCCCACAAACCCGGGTGCATAACCGGAGAATTTCAAACACTTTTTCTGTGATTCGTCACCAGACTCACCACTCCACCGACCAGTTTTACAGCTTGGTCCCACCGATGATAGCAGTGCAAACACTTCACGAGCTGGATGCAGGCAGATGCGTGCCTTTGAGCAAAATAGGTTACCCAACCCGTTACGACATGTCAATGTCTTCCTTCCGTCGTAGTAACCCACATCACGCCGAGAACCAACCTTGGGCGCAGGATCTGAGGCGTAGACAAGCTCACAAAGTGTCCATCGGGGATCTATATGATGATGATATCCTTCCCTTGTGGCTCAATGCTCCAAAACAGTCAAACCGGAACATCCTTCACCACTATCAGTTGATCTTTACATTTTAATTCCAGCAATCCACTCAGAAACCTCGCTTCCTTCACAATGGTCAAAGTCATCTGCCTGGCTGTTGCTGCACTTGCTGCGCTGTCCAATGTCCACCCCGGACACCACGAGGAGCAAGGGCCGAACCCTATCGCCAAACGAGCCTTCTTGTCTCAATCTCGTCGATCTCTCAATGCCTGCGCAGAACACCTAGAAAGGCGTGGTATAACCAAGAGGGCCGAAGCTCACCGCCGAGCACTTGCAAGCCAGTACGCTAAAAAGTCTGCTCAAGATGGTATGGAGAATAACCTCGAAACTACGAGACTAGAGGGCTAAGCATTCGTGATAGCACACTCTTTTGACGCTCGTGATACGGATACAGTTCTTGACACCGATCATCACTCCAATCTGACCGGCATTACGCTCAACACCGACTCTGATGTCTTCTTCACCAACAAGACTTGCATTCTGTCTCCCGAGGGTGAAATCGGGCCTTTCTGGGTCAAGGGCGAACTCGTTCGTGAGGACATTGTCGACAATGAACCTGGCGTTGTCAACTACATGCACGCCCAATTCATCGATGTCAATACTTGCGAGCCAGTGCAGGACCTATACTGGGATGTCTGGAATTGTAACTCTACTGGCGTCTATTCAGGTGTTCAGGACGACAGCAATGGAAACGGTGATGACGCTTCTAACCTGGATCGAACCGCCCTTCGTGGTATCCAGAAGACCGATGAAGATGGCATAGCCGTCTTCAAGTCAGTCTTCCCAGGCCACTATAGTGGCCGAGCTACTCATGTCCACGTCGTCGCCCATGTCAATGCTACGGTTCTGTCAAATCACACGCTTTCTGGCGGCAGCGTCTCGCACATCGGGCAGCTCTTCTTCGACCAGGATCTTATCACTGAGGTCGAGGCTACCTATCCCTACAACACTAGCACCGTCGACATTACTCTCAACTCTGAGGATCGAGTTTTTGCTGGCGAGACTGAAGACAGTGACTCCGATCCCGTATTTGAGTATGTGTTTCTTGGTGATGGTGTTACGGATGGCATATTTTCCTGGATCACCGTCGGAGTCGATACCACAGCAACATACTCGACCAGTTACGCTGCTTACTTGACTGAGAACGGAGGAGTTTCTAACAGCGAATCTGGGGGTGGCGATGCTGGTGGCCCTGACGGTACCCCTCCTGCTGGCTCATCTACACCTACACCCTCGAGCTAGGCGATTATAGATTCTCCTCGGGTCTAGACTCGATTCAAGCGAAATGTGGATAGCTCGGATAAGCACAATTGAAGACCTACCAACTGAGAAACTCGTGTTGCCAAAGGCGTGATGATGAAACGATATATTGACGACCTTCTTGAAAAAATAACAAGGTTTCAACGTTCAGAGGCAAAGACTGTAATATCGTAGCTTAACCTCTATTCTCGAGCATCGCGAGTGACCAACCACCCTGCCAATACGTTGTAAAACAGAGACATCTCTTGGTTGTACTCAGTTGCAGCATTACAGTAAACTGCAGTGTCATACAAACAACTACTACGGTGGTCTTGATAGCCTCATATTGTGGAGGGCCAGATTCCACTGGGAGAGATAGAACGCGAGAGCAGAACAAGAGTATAATTGGTCCATGTAGCTTCTAAAATCTTTCCTATCTAGAATTCCAGAAGTCACCGCTGAAATATTGAATAAAAATGCGCTCTCATGGTGGTCAAGGACACCCAAAGCCAGTACTAGTCCTCATGCAAGACATGGATAGACTCTTGTAATATGGTTCGATATTTTAATCCCTGATTTTGAATGTCTTGATCTGCCAGTAAAAGTAGCCTGGAGCCTTCATTAACTTGGTGTAATTTCAGTTCACGCAATTCGATTGCTTGTTAGGTAATTGCGATGCGTCCTTGATTACTGGGCTCTGGCCACGGATGCCCACAAACAGGGGGGCTCAGAGGCAATAGACTAGTTGTGGCAACGCCTGATCTGACGAGCTATCCCTCTTACATTTTGTCTCGAGTAATAGCCACTGGGCAGGAATGTGAATGATGCCGTCCGAACGCTCTCGGTGTTTCGGGACTTACCACCAGCCGACCCGGGCTCGGGCAGAATGGGCCGCCCGGGGAAGCGAGGTGTACTCGGGACAGCACACTCGCTATTGGTTCAAGAATAAAGTTCTCCCCGAAGGATGGCTGGTCACGTCTCTAACATCTATGGAGAGATGTAATGACTGATTCAGCCCGAAGGGCGTT
>JAADYS010001099.1:0-27261 GCA_012931995.1 Fusarium albosuccineum
GGGGTGGCAGGTGAGGGGTGATATACGTAACGTCGCAGACTGGCCTATCGGTTTGCGGTAGACTAGGACGCTGAAAGAGCCGAGAGACGGGTGCCGTTCATCCACTACAACTGGCCTCATTCCGTCTGCTGAGTCCGGCGATAAATGGGCTGCTGCCAGCCCTACTACGGTTCAAGTCGACGAATGGCGACGCAACAAGTCACTTGTTGTGCGTCCAGTATCGCATGCCGGTGCTCCTATTTGGCCCACCAAAGGTCAGATCCCCGATGTTGTCAGGTCTAGAAGGGCCCCAAAAGGGTTGGCGGCTCGGGACGAAGAGATCGGGCCGCTCTTTCAAAGGGCGCACTCAGCTTCTTGATGCTCTCCTCCCCACGAGATGCACAGCCCGGACTAGGCTTCTTCGTTTGACAGACGATGCTCACATGGAGCTCCCTGCGAGGCATTCTATATGTGCTGGATGTTATCGTCTTCAAGTGGCCAATACATCCGATTTGTCGAGATGCATTTGCATGACGGCGAGGGGGAGTAGGTGCATGATGATCCATTCTTCCATTAAAGTGCGCACTGATCTGGTCTGGCGGGGAAGAAATGCAGTGGCAACTAGAACACCTGCCGTCATCTAGGATCAAGAGCCACTGCGAGCACAATCCAAGCATCTCTGGATTTCTGAGATAGTCTCATGTTCAAACAAGGCTCGTTGGCCTGTCGGTTTCCAAGCCGAGACGCTTATGGTTTGAAGCACGCGTCAGTTGTTCAACAGTAACACAGTGGTTAAGAAGAGTTTGCTACGACTCTCCCTCTGTTCAATTGACTGAACCAGACCATCTTCTGGATCGAACACAGTCCTCCTAGACCAACCATAGTGTTTCCATCTCTCCAAGGCGCCCTCAATGGAATGCTACAGCTCCTCACACAACCCAGAGGCTCAAAGCCACAGCCGCCATAACCCCCCCGAAAACAAGCCTCATTCCGTCGCGCAGCATTACCAGCCCAACCCCTGGACAGTACCGACAGCAACCATTGGCGTCGCGTCCGTATCCCAAACCGACCTGAACCCAATCAGCACCCGATGCGCCAATCAGCCTCCTGAAACCCCACCGCGGCGACCACAGTGACCGCCAGGCCCGCGCCAGAGCCCGCCCCAGCAACACCGCCCAGCGGGAAGCCCCTCCATCGTCACCGCAACAAGCTGCCCGGGCAAGCAACCTAAGCCCCTCCAAGGACCCAAGGCCAGCCCAAGCACCAAGCACCACCTCAAGCTCACCTCTCCCCTGCTCGACGAGTAAGCTTCTTCTCCTTTCTCCTCCTCTCCTCTCCTTCTTCTCTTCTTCTTACTCCAACCTCTTCATCCTCGTCTACATTAACTCGAGCAGTCACTCACAACTGCTACTACAGCTCGCCCTCCCCTCTCAACCTCCGTGCTCTCCGCTCTTCTCCTCTCCATCACCCCGCCTCTACCTCCCGTCAGCCTCGCCCCGCTCGCCCACCATGGCCTCCCACGACGATGATACCATGCCTGAGGAGACTCAGGGCTACAAGCTCTCTCAGCCCAAGCAGAGTCTTGCTGAGTACCAGCAGATGGGTAGGTGCAGCTTCTTTCCCGTGTAATTCGATTCATTGAGGCTCTGCGGCACATGGCTCCCGCCTATCCCCATGCGGCACGGTCTGACAACCTCGCACCAACATGACATGATGATTCGATGTGCTTGTGCACTGTCGTGCGATGTCCGTTGCCCTAACTCTAGCTACGTGCCAGAGCCTATAGCCTGTGCTTTGCCTCTCAATTGCTTCTAGTCCAGCTTCCCCGCTTGAACCACATTTTGCTCCCTGTCCCGCCCAAACCTTTAACTCCTTGCGCTCAAGCAAATTGCCGTAAACTCACTGAACGCTAACACTATTGTCAAGATGCCGGCGATGAGTCTCTCCAGCGCTACAAGGAGTCCCTCGGTCTCGGCGGCGGCACCGATATCTCTGATCCCAACGACCCCCGAGTCTGCATCATCCTCTCGCTGACTATGGACTCCCCCGGCCGCGATCCCGTCACCATTGACCTTTCTACTCCCGGCAGCGAGTCCACCCTCAAGGACAAGCCATTCACGATCAAGGAGGGTGCCAAGTTCACCATGAGCGCCAAGTTCAAGGTCCAGCACGAGATCCTTAGCGGTCTTCACTACGTTCAGGTTGTCAAGCGAAAGGGCATCCGTGTCTCCAAGGATTCTGAGATGATTGTACGTCCTTCTTACGAATTGGCGCTTACAGGCACTAATACACAATGCAGGGCAGCTATGCTCCCAACACTGACAAGCAGACCACCTACGTCAAGAAGTGTAAGTTCTCAATCATTCTCTACAAAGCCCCATCCATTGACATGCTCCCAGTCCAGGAGGAAGAGGCCCCCAGCGGTATGCTTGCCCGTGGGCACTACAACGCCATCTCGAGCTTCGTGGACGACGATAAGAAGAAGCATCTCGAGTTCGAGTGGAGTTTCGACATCGCCAAGGACTGGTAAGCTTCAACGGGCTTGTCAGACACGCCATGACGGCGTCTCGATTGCGCGAACCTGGTCGAAACCACGATCACAATACATACCACAAGTCATGAGATAATGAGATACCTGAACATTGGAGAAGGAGGAAAATTCCACATAAAACCCACATAAAAAGAAAAGAATTATTTAGGTTTTGGGGGTCGGGGATGGGTGGATGCTTTGTTTCTGTCATCTAGCTCGTCACTGACGAGGCAATACTTCAACCTCACTGTAGAGTCCTGAAACTCCAACGAGGAAACAAAAGCCACATGCATAAAGCTCTATTTGCTATGCAATAACTCTATCTTCCGGTTTCGGTTCCCATCGAGATGCCTGCTCAAAGGATATGGTATCACTTCGTTGTAAAATATCATCAAGCCCGAGCCTGTAGCTTCTAGGGCGCTGTGTTGTGTGTAGCGTGGAAGGGAGCTCAGAGGAAGTAGTCCGGCAAGGCATTACCGTCGGCAGACTTTTCGTTCCCGGGCTGCAGCTCCTTATGCACATCATTCTCGGGAGCGGCTGCAAAGACATTGAAGAAGCGCTCGCCGGTATCACTAACCTCGAGGACACTGGCCATATTGCCGCAACGGTAGCAGTAGTTGGGTGCGCTCCACACGGTGCTTAGGCGATCATCGTAGAGGACTTGGAATCCTTCCTGACAAAGCTGATGGGCGCGGAGTATGTGCGACATGTTGTTGACGGCCAGGAACTTCTTAACGACCTGAGCGCCAAACGTGTACCCCGCGCCACGCGGCGAGAGGGAGAACTCGTCACGCTCAGGGTCAGGATCAGACCAGACGAGATCGGCCATGGGTCCTTCGTGGGGGATCTCGCGGAAACGGTCTATGATTTTAATTTGGTCGATGGAGTGGATAGAGGGTGAGAGACCTGGGGCATGTCAGTACTACCGACTATCAACTTGGAATAACCAAGAACTAACCTCCATGGACGCAGAATATTTGATCGTTAATCACGACACTCAAGGTTAAAAAGTCGAACATGTCGGTAAAGTAGTGCCACACGTTGGCGTTGCCGTACTTGCGTGAGCACTCTGTATAAAACCCATATGACTGAGTAACACCGCGCGATTCATGATTTCCACGGATCAGGTGAACGCGATTAGGGTATCGTAATTTTAAACACACTAGCAGCGAGATTGTCTCGACGCTGAACATGCCGCGATCAACATAGTCTCCTATTGGTCCCCAACATCGTGGGTTAGCAAATGCCAGAGCGAGCGTCTAGGTCTGGTTGGCACTTACCGAGGAAGAGGTAGTTTGTATCAGGACAGTAGCCGCCGATGCGGAAGATCTCGATGAGGTCAAAGAACTGTCCGTGGATGTCTCCGACTACAGTGATGGGGGCGCGGACGTGGACGACGTTGCTCTCGCGCATCAGAAGCTCTTTGGTCTTGGCGCAGATGGCCTCGATGACGGACTCGGCGAGGAGCTCCTTCTTGTACAGGCGAGAGATGCACTCGTCAAGATCGACGGATGCTATTCGATTCGTGTCGTATTAGTCCGTGGACTCGCGCGCTGGAGCACAGTAGGCGCTTACATGGTAGCCCAGGCATGGTGGTGGACTGGTATCGTTTCTACCGACGAGGAGGGGAAAGGACGACCGGGGAGGTCAAGATGAACAGAGTATGATAAAGATCGAGGGCCGGGGAGCGATGCGCCGGCGTCATTAAGGGTCACCGCGGCGGATACGGCTCCGGGAGAGGATGATGTCTGGAGGAGAGCTCGGTGGTTGTACCAACATGATCGGGACGAAAGGCGGTTCACATGGGCGCGGGGCGAGGACGGAGGTCGCAGGTAAACGAGCGGAGGGGAGCAGGAGACACCCGGTGCGGCTGGAAGGATCGCGTTGCGACGACAAACACCCAAGAAAGGGCGATGTTGGTGGTCGACGTGATTACATATACAGGTAGGTAGGTGGTGGGTTGCTTTTTCGGCGGTGGGATGTTTTAGCTGGCGTTGTGAATTGCTTGCTAAGTGGTTGCTGATCACGGCGGCAGTTCGGCTGGAAAATTGCCCGGCTGAGCTCCCCCACACTTTGGACACCAGCTCAGCATCAGACATTGTAAGCCTAGGTGACAAGTAAAGTTAAACAGCAGTTAGTGTTTGGTTCGATTAAACTTGTTGATTTCGCTGTAACTCTAGCTTTTCGTAAACCTAAAACTTGACGATGGTAGGTTGGAAAGTCGAAAATCCAGACTATCAATTGGGACGCTTCGCCAACTAATAATCACCCAAATTCTTATGAAAAGAGTTAACTAAACTTGATTAAATAAGACTAATTATGAGTAAGTACTCATAAAATATTATTGTTCTGCTGGACTTTTGAGTATTTCATATATTCGTTAGTCACTAAGATTTGGAGTTGGTCTGGCTTCCAGGAATGAGTGGTGAGGGAGAAGGTTGCGTTCCTACAGCAATATAAAAGAACCATGCATCCTCATGTACAACTACAAGAACCCAAACTCTTAAACACAACTATCCTCCATAAGCCCTCGTCAACGGCCTCCTACAGTCAAAAAGTAGAGACTGCCCGTTTCCGCATCCACATTCTTGGGCGCACCGAGATACAAAATATCCGTGCCATCGGATCGCATCTTGGCTTGAAGTCGCTGCACCTTCTTACCCGCCACCGGCTTGAGTTCGTTGTTCGTCCAGGCTGTGCTGCCACTTCTCTCGAGGATCCAGGCGCTGCCACTAGCAAGGCAATAGTAAATCCTGACCGTCTTGCCGTTGTGCGTTATGCCAATAGCGGCGCTCGTATTCTCATCGGAGAACACGACCTCCCGTTTCCAAGGATTTGAAGTGCCAAACGTCGCCGTCGCCCGGCGGACTTGCCACAGTTGATTGGAATTTTCGGCAAACCGGTACGCGTTGTTGATATGGAACGTTTTTAGCAGAATCTTCGTACAGGGCCAGCTTGGCGCTTTGAAACGCGGGCACGGGAGAGGCGCCGGTGTCTCCATCATAGCTCTCGCCCGAGGTAAGTGGCTGGTAGACAATGTCTGGCGTATCCTGGGTGATAGGCAAGGTTACGGTTGCTCCCGAGGCAGACCGATACTTGTTAGACGAGGGCGTATACCGCAGATAACTTCCCTCGTGACGGACAGCCGATGCCGGGAACTTGGCCCACTCCCATTGAAGGTGGACGTCACCGTCAGAAGAGAACTGGATATCGTCGGGGTACACTGAATATCCCTTCCTATACGCCCAGAGACTGATCCGTGCCCATTTCTTGGAAGAAGTAGTGTACTTGTAAAAGTAGCCACCCCTGCCCACGCCGTCGCTTGCCTGTCCTCGAACAATCAACCACAAGTTTCCGTCTGCGTCGCGCTTCACTACTGGATAAGTAACCTTGAGAGTTGGGTCGGGCATCTCGGAGCTGCGGTCTACGAGGGTTGCACTGTTCGCCGAAGAAGAACGAAAGTAGTTCCACGGCTCATTGTGCATGCTGGTGAAGACGTGGACGTAGCCATCACCATCAACCGCAATACTCGGGGTATTGTGACCATTGTCGTCGACAAACTCAGCACACTCTCCATCTGTGGTCTTGAGGCAATCCCGAGAGATGGCTCCGTTCGACTGAGCACGGCGGACAACCATGACATTGTGGTTCAGTTTCGATCCTTCGAGAGGGTTGCGGAGATAGGCCAGCCACTGGTAGCCGCTGAACTCGTCTAATGGATTCCACCATGCCGACTGGCTGTTGGCATCAACTGCCGAGGATATAGTGACAAGGGTTCCGGGGCTGATTGCTGCATGCACGGCAGAAGTTACCAGCAAATAGGCAAAGGAAGAGGCTCTCATCTTGCCGGGTTCCTCGCAAGGCCCGAGGACAACAAAGAGCAAAAACAACCTAGAAAGTCTAACCCACGTCAAGTTCTCGGCCGTTCTTTGAGCTTAAATACCTTCCTCGTATGAGCCCTCGGTTATGTATAGATGCGGACCTCTCGGATCAAATCATCAGATGTCTAGGATGATGTTCAGCTCCTCCAGCAGGATGGATACCCGTGTGGGGTCAGATGCAGGAGTTCCATCGCCGCAACGAATTACCTTGGAAGCCTGGCCAAGGCTGAGAAGCATAGGAATCTGAAGGATGATATCGTGGCAGGCGAAGCTAAAGCCGCTGATATTGTCTATCATTGACCACTTCTATATAGAGCATCCTCGAAGATGAAAACGCGGAGACAGAAGTAGATAGAATCACGAATCCAGAGTCTCAATATCTGGGCCATTAGAAAGCTTCTTGAATGTTTCTTAGCAAGTTCAGTATTGTTTGTATAACCTCTGCGTATGATGGATGCCAGCGGTTTGGATGGCGTGTTGCGAGCGGAATTGCGGGCTGCAGCATACGGTAGCAAAAGTTCCGCTTCAGCGCATAATTCCGCGCGAGGCATAATTGAAGTGACGAGGGCTATTGGTGGAATATCGAGTGCAGTTGGGCATGAAAGGCAGAGACGCCAGCTGGAGGTCGGGTTTTGGAGAAGCTGGTCAGCCACGCGGCCGGCGGGCTTCGTCAGTGCTCCTAAATTAACTCGATATATCCATTATTAAGAAAGAAATCAGCCACATGTCAGAATACGCTTAATCAAGCTCATCCTAGAAAATGGTAAAGCTGCATTCTGTTTGCTGAGAATGCACAAGAAAGACTGGTTGACATCGGGAATCTCAATGATGCCTGATTAGGTAGCTGCACATAGGTCGTCGCTTGGCAGACATGAGCAGTCCATGAGTGATTGTGAATTGGAACAATAGTCCACGGGTCAGTGAAAGAAATACAATCCCATTGTGTGACTGGCTGCCAAGACCAGGCGAGTCTGGAGCTTATGTTGTCGGGTTAAGGCTCGGGTAAAGAAAGGTCTCCCTCGAGTGAGTGCCTGAAGTTTATTCGATTGTTTCAATTCGTTTGACTCGACCTAGACGTGGTCCGTGCACACGCGACAACCTCAACCATCGCCGAGCCTCGATGCCTACCGTCGCCATCAATATTACCTACCCACGGCAGTTGTGCCGTTTCGCAAAACCGAGGGCTTAATTAAAGGCTCCAAGTCCTCGAGAACTACTGGATGAAGCCTCTCTGACCGCGCCAGAGCAGGTTCCCGGAGGGGGCTTTTCGCATGTCGCGACCGCGCGTTGGCAAGCTTGGGCTGTAGCATCCCGAAGCCCTCGCCTCAGGGCCCTCTCATCGTTATCATTCGTCTCCCAGCCACGCCGAGGACCCTTTGTGACACCTTACACAGCATCACATGAGCAAGGCCTCAGACCGCTTGCCCAGCCTGTGCTTGCGTCGACGGCTGCCCGGAGACCGTGTTCGCGCCTAACCAGCTCGCTGACGAGGCTGCCGCACTTTTCTTTTGGCATCCAACTGTGTTATAAACGCCACGGCGTTGATCGCTTCTGTGTCATACAGCTTCTCCCAGCGACCAAGACAGTTGCTGAGCTTGGCCTACCGCCACATCGTCGCGCATCGTTGAGGCGCATCGCCCGTCATGCCCGACTCGGTTCCGGGCCAGGCGCGGCCAGACGAGGCCCGGTGTTATAACTGCGGTGTCTCTGGCCATTGGGCCATTGCATGTCCAGAGCCGACCAGAGAAACGCCAGCGTAAGTGTTCCATGGTCATTGAACCATGTCGTGACTATCTTGCTCGTTGCTAACTCGGATCCAGTGGCCTCGCGGCATGGAGAAACGCCAATACTTCGGGGCAAGGAGGAAACAGGGAGCAACATGGCGCGCCCAAGAAATCCAAGGGACCCATCATCACCAAATATGCTCCAACGCCATCTCCGGCGCCAGTTGTGAGTAGATATGGCCCTCCGCCAGGCTATGGCCCACCACCCGGGCCTTACTCCAGCGCAACTCCTTCATATCCTCCTCAATACCCTCCGTATGGACCTCCTACTCCTAGCTACACACCTGGCTACTCACCTCCGGGCTATTCTCATCCATATCCTCCGCCTTCATACGGTGGGCCACCTCCAGGTCTTCCGGCTCCTCCCCCCGGGCCTCCGGGAACTTACAGTTCTCCTCCGCCGCCGCCTCAACCACCTCAACCACCTGGACCGCCAGCATCGTATCCACGTCCATATGGACCCCCTCCGGCTTCTCGTCAAGACCATATGCCATACGGCTCGCATCCACCATATCCGCAATATCCTCCGCCAGCGCCAGCACCAGCACCTTATGGACAGCATGCGCTCCCATACCCCCCTCCATACCCTCCTCACAGCGCACCACCAACATACGGACATCCTCCAGCTCCAAGGCCCCCAGTGCCATCTCCGGGACCACCACCTCCGCCACACCCGAGTCGGTCGTCGGGATCACCACCTGTACCTCGTCAAAGCTCGGCCTCGGCATTGCCCTTGCCTCCCTCTCTCCCACCAAAGCCCTCTCTACCTCCAAAGCCCCCCCAACCGGGTCGGGGTCGTCAGGACTTTCCTAATCATTCTCGAGATAACCGCAACCGACGACGGCATGACCGTCACAATAGGAATCATGACAATCGGCAGAAGAAGAATCAGTCTCATTCTCGGCAACCAGAACAGAAGGCACAAGACGGCCAAAAGCGCCCTGAACCCAAACCCACGAGCCTTCCCAAACCAGTTCCGTCGCCGAAACAAGAAGAGCGGGAACCCCAAGTAGCTAAGCAAAAGTCAATTACTCCTGTTGAGTCACCTGAAACGAAAAAGGTCGAAGTCGAAGTTTCGAAACCAGAATCGCCGCAAGTATCAGACACGCCTGACGAGACTAACGGGAATGATTCGGAATGGGAAAAGAAGGCAATCTTTGAGGAGCTAAAGGCTCCCCATCCCCCAGACGAGGTTGGCAAGCCACTGCCTGCAGATTACAATGACGAGGTGCTTCTTCCAAGGAAATGGGATGCTAAATGCATTGAATCGGACTATGTCAATGCTGACAACATCGAGGAATATGTCAAACCGATACATGAAACTAAGTATTGGCCATTGGTCGAATTTGACCCCGCGTTTGTGCGAGACGGCAAGCTTCCATGCGGCGATCCCGTGTCTGAGCTCCCGCCAAGGAGCGAGGAAATTGTACGGAGTGATAGCTCCGAGAGTGGGGAAGTCCACGAGCAACGATCGAAACGGGGCCATTCTAGTGACGACAACCCTGTTGAACGGCCCGTGAAGAGACAACGATCCCAGAGCCCTTCCAACGTCAGCCATGGAGGATCACGCGACGAGCATTCCGGTCTGTGGGATACGCTAGGGGCCAGGAATCGCAGACCACGTCGTGATAGTTCCAAGCATAGACGCGCAGAGGCTCGCGACACTGATCATCGACGATCTCCAGAGAGGACAGCATCCTACCATCGAGATCGCAGTCGAGATCGCAGCCGAGGCCGCAGCCGTAGTCGTAGTCGAACCCCGGCTTCACGGAGGTCATCGGTATCTAACGCGTCTTCTGGCTTGGATTCCTTGGAAGCGGAGTTGCTGGGACGAGATATCAAGGCCAAATCACCCGATGAAACCCCAAAACGAAAGCCGTCCGGAAGCGGCACGAAGCCCAAGCGTCGACAGACGAAACTCGATTCGGCCTACAGGTAAGCCACCCTAATGTTGTGAAGCATCACACAGCTAACGCCGGAGCAGCCGCCGATGGTAAGCCACGCTCGGCCAGGCATCATCAGCACTGGTTTCCATTTATATCTTACATAATTGGTACTTAGTGTTTCTTTCATTCTGTTACCATTCATGGACGCGCTCTCACGCGCGTGATCCCTGTCCTGGGCCAGGCACTTCCCTCTCTCTTACACCTCTATTCTATCCCACCGTGGACGAGGATATGAATCTTCTTATTCGGGATGGCGCTGAGGTTTTGGTTTGCTCTTACTTAACGATCATCATGACCAAGGTGCATGGCTGGCGTCATCCATAGCGTTCACGAGGTATGCGTGAATACATTCTTAATCTTACTCTCATATGGTCTATTTGACATCTCTTTCAATTCTTCTATACTTGCACCCAGCTCGGCCGTGCCGCATGGCTATTCCAGATTCCCAAGTCTATGATATCATCAGGGCTTTCTTGTCGTGTCATCAATTCTCGTGTGCCTGGCCTCTCTCCCTTTCCACTCTTCCGCCCTCTCCTTGCTTCGTGCGAATGAAACATCACGATCCAGGAATCATTGACCTCGACAAGCTCAACCAGTTCATCGATCAATGATCAAAGTAGGTGCATGCGTCTATTGGGCCTGTGTAACGCATACACAACGGATGTTCTGTAGCACTTGTCCAGTCCAAGAATCCCCTGCAGTGACGCATCGGTACTACCAAGCTCTAGTGCTTGCGGGTAAGCTCCATGCGCTTCTTCAGGCGATAGGCAAAGGCTCGCTTGCGAGCAGCTGCAGACTGCGTGAAAGCACCAGAACCGCCAAAGGGACCAGCCGCAGCACCGTTGCGGACACGCACGATACAACGTTGTTGGCGCCGCCAACGCTACCCTCGCAAGTCATGCCCTCAGGCATCTGCACCTTGAGCGGGAAATCGGTATTTGTGGCCAGAGACAAACCCTGGAATCCAACTCCAGGGACATCCTGCGTGACCTCGGCGGTCTGGAAGGCGTCTGCATCAGTGCCACCAGAAGTAGCATCGATGTCGGCGGTCATGGGGCCGGCGCCATCTTGGTTCACCTGCAAGGTTTAGTGACGGGCCATATCTCAAGTGAGGACGACATACCTGTCTGTAGGTGAGGGTCACCTCGCCGCTATCCGAGGCGGTGGGTAAGCCTGAGGAAGCACCATCGCCTGAGGTAGCGGCAACACTCGACTCAGGGGGGCCGTCGCTCTTCTCACCCTCTCCATTGCCGCCTCCGAAGAGACCACCGAGGAAGTTGCCGATCTGCCTCTTGATTTTGGAGCCTGGCAGGTCGGACAAGTCGTCCTCAACGCCAACGCTCGCGGAAGAGCCATTGTTGGTTGGGACGTTGTTGCCGCCCGATCCCAAGAAGTTGGAGATCATGACAGAAGCATCAACAGGTCCGTTACCCTGGGTCCGGCCCAGAGCGCTGGCTTCTCCGCTAGCGATCTCGCGGTCGCGGATGATGGAGGTGTCGGCCTGAGAGCCGCACCTGTTGCTCGAGCAGTCTCGAGGGGTTCCATCCGCAACTGACATTGTTAGTACTATTCAAGTGAACGGTTCAAGAGACTTACTACTCAGGCCGGGCATGGAGACGCCGTTGGCACCCTCAACTGAGAGGACAACTCCATGAGCCGAGACGGCGGTGGCGAGAGCGGAGACGACGAAGAAGCGCATCTTGATAGTTTGAAGAAATATTACAGAGTAATAGAGAATAAGCAGGCCGCCAGGGCTTTGAAGAAGAGATTAGGTAGAAGAGGAGTGTTGAGACTGTTGCTGTTGGCTTGGTGGTGAATACCGTAGAGCCAGAGATGACTTATATACACGATTGTTCAACTCTTTGCCGCCGACCAGCCGAAATCATGAAGCAGACTAACTCGCAGCAGCTTCAGGTCGCCATCTTCAAAACCGCACTCACCGCGAGGCTGAGCATGTTGGTGCGGACCAGTTTCGAGCTCTCTGGTTTCGTGTTTCGCTCAGACCTGCGGGCCCGCCCAATCACATGTGCGATTCGAAACCTCAACTCGGAGGTTTTCTGGCAAACCTTGCGGGTTCCAGAAGAGCCTTGGCCTCTGGGAGGAATGCGATTGGCCTCCTGTGGGGTTTCAAACACGTCGATCAGAGAAACAAGAAAGATTCGCGAAGACTGTAGGGCTTTAGCTTGGCACCTCGCGGTTGTAAACTGCCACAGCTTGGCTGCTCCCACGACGCAACTCCTACAACAGCTTGGCTACACGATACGATGCGATTGGAGGTTTCCCTCACCCAGCCACCGCCATATCGCCTTCAGAATCACCTTTCCCAACAAGAATCGTCGAGAATTATCCAAGGTAGGCGTGAGGGTGGATGGATGGATTCTGTGTCGACACTTCAGATCAGATTATTCTAAACATTTAATATGACAGGTGCTACAGGAAGATTTGCCATGCGGGTTATCACTGCAGATTCCGAACATTCAGCGCTAACCAGGTTTCATGGTCTAACGGTATGACTGCGGATTCTGATTCCGCCAGCGAGGGTTCGACTCCCTCTGAAACCTTTCTTTTTGAGCTTGGGACAGGTTGCGATGTGCTCAGTTGTGGTGTTTTCAGGCTGGGCTCAAAATAGATTAAGGTTGTTGGTGTGGCTGATTCGGAAGGATCACTCAGAAGGGAAGGTGCGATTGAATTTTTTGGTGGCCGATCGCGGAAGGCGGTTCTTGTTGTTGTTGTTGTATTATTAACGTCCTGAGGCTTAGCCACACGATCCCCTACTGGGGCAAAAGGACGTGCCAAGGCTAGTCTAGGGTAGGTAAATAGGAAAAGAAGGTACATAGTAAATCCGGACCCGGACGCAGCGCTAGGCTTTGATCGCGGAAGGCGGGCTGGGCCGAAGTTGCAACGATAGGGTAGCATTTTTTTTATCATGGTGTTTGTCTCTGGTGGAAATGATCTTCCACCAAAAAACAAGGCGAGTGGTTCAGCAGTCGAGAGGCGCGGATTTGAAACGGTCCTTGTAACCGGGCGTCCTCTGTGGGTGTCGAGCTCCCGGATCTACGGTCGTGCCGGTGCAGCATCTGCCCCTCCCCCTCCTCTTTGTTTTGCCTCTGAGGAGACAAGAGAAATCTTGGCCTTCAGGTGGTGCGACTATGACCACCGGGGGGCCCAAAAAGTTCCTGATGATACACGTGTGCAACGTCGGTCAAACACCAACACCGAGATTTCGAAATGGCCATTTTTGACAAGCTGCAGGCCAGCGCAAGCTGCATATCTCGCTACGGTGGGGGACAAAGAAAAGAAAGACACCAAAAAGCAAGGGTCCGCGCCAAAAGGGACCCCTGGAGCTTGTCACAGGCGTCGGCAAATCAGAGCCGCAGCTGGCCCAACGCGGCAGGCAATCGTCCGCGATCGAGGCCCAGCTTGCCGGGGAGTCGAGAGAGGGGCACGAGATGCAAGAGACCAGAGAGCAACCGACAGCTCCGTCCAGAGTATGGAGAAGTCCCAGGTTGCCAGGCTAGAGAGCCCATCCGTGGGACAGGGAAGCCCAAAGGTGGGACGCGGAGAAGGCCCCATGCCTAGTGGTATATCGCCTAGTGAAGCCATCGTGAGATTGTGCCGTTGCTCATCTGCCGAGTTGCACTCGACGCTCAATTGGGATAGACTCGGAGTTTGAGGGAAAAACGACCAGTCAACGCCGCAAACGCCTTCCTTCTCTACCTAGTATTACGCTACGGTTAGTTGGCTAAATAGAAGGATTCTAATCTAATAAGTCGCTAGCTAGCAAACCCTCGGCAGTCACGAGGGCTACCGGTAGGGGTCCTGAGTCGTCATGCATGTCTGAACCGCACAAAACCCAAAACTTTTTACCTCGTCGCTCTTCAAAGAGGTTCAAAAACGATATAGCCAACCCGCAACATCTGGACTGGATCCATAATTGCTCAAAAATCAAAGGCACACAGCAAATCAAACAATCAAGTTTTCAAACCCCATCCCTCGCAGGTCCCGCAGCCAGTTGACGCTCTCTGAACCTGACCCACGTGTATCCTGCATTGCCCACGTCGCCTTTAGCATCTCAATAGCCGTGAATAGATACCCCCACGGGCAAATCTCCCAGATGCCCAGCAACCTAGTCAATGTCCACGTACGCTTCTCCGGATCTCGTGTCTCGGCCCCCGCAATGAACGTGGGCCACGACGATGCCTTGAAGTACGGATCGTTTTCGTCAATGGCAGCCAGGTGGCTCAGAGTGTCATCTAGGAGAAGATCGGTATCAATAGATCTCATCGAGCGTACCAGGGGCAGGGCTTGAAGGATATACAGACATGCTGCTGACCTATGCGCCGCGGCCAGGTGCACTCGACTGTCGAGATCCATCGTGAGGTTGTGGTGCCGGAGGTAGTCGGCCCAGGCAGGAATGTCGACAGATAGCGCCTGGTCGATCAGAGCCAGCGCCTCATCGGCCGCTGTCACCGACTGGTCGGTCCACGGCGTCTCGTGCGACAGTTGAGAAGCAGACAAGATGATGTTCAGAATGTCGGGCGGGCATGACAAGTAATTTGTCAGCTCGACCCGCTTCATAACCGGCAGGAACTGGAAAGCTTGGCGTGCAACTCGGGCTGCGAGGCCCCCCGATGTCAATGTCGAGCCCAGGATGTTGTAGCTATGCCGTGTAAGCTGTTGGTATACTCGAGATAGTTCAGGGTCCTCCACTTACATGAAGCTGTCAGTAATGACACGGTCCCGCAGCATCCTGCTCGATGCGTCGGCACTGCCATCTGGGTTGAGCAGGGCCATGATGCTCGTGGCACCCTCCAGGTGGGCCCTCCAGCTCTGGTTGTCTGACTTGTCAAGGTCAATCAGATCGAACTTGATAAAAAAGTGCATAGCGGCCAGAGCCACCTCGCTGCCGGCGGGGTCCAGGGTGTCGAGCACCTCGCGAAGGTGGCTCATGGCCTTCTGCTTGGCCGTTAGAGCATCGATCAGAGCTTGTCGTGTCACGAGGTCCCTTGAGCGAAGCAGGGAGAGGTAGCCACCGGGGTCAGTGAGGCCGGGTGGGATTTCGCTGACGCGACGGAAGATGTTGGACCAATGAATGGCAGAGGTGGCGACGAGAATCTGCAAAAGAAGCGGATGCTTCCGTGTCAAAGGTAGCAGCTCGCGAAACGGGTTGCTGTCAGGTGTGTCTCGCACCACGAGGTCTTTGCAGACCCTCTCAGAGACTGCGACATGCGTTAGCGTCTTTCTGCTGACCGACAGAAGGGAAACAGGCGCCACTCTGGGGCTATAGGGGACTAACAATGCGCTAGATAGTACCGTGAGGTGCGGTCGAGGTCCTGGAACAGGGGATCGGTAAGTGCTCCCGGTGGAGGCCATACAGCAGCATGCGGAGACTGCTGCTGGTGGTTGTCATCTTGCTGCCGGTGCTGTTCCTGCTGCTGCTGGTTCATCTGTTGCTGAGCTCGCTCTGCGGCCTGCTGGGCCTGCTGTACAAGGCGGGCCAGCGGGTGCTGGTCGCTGTGATCAGGTTGAGGCTGGGGTTGAGGAGACTGCTGGTGCTGGTGCTGGCCGGGCTGCGGGACGCTGTGGGCGGAAGCGGCACCGGAAGCGGCATCCGCATCGTCGGGAACCCTCCGGCCTGGAGGCGGGTTGACATTGCCCTGCGAGTCAATGCCTTGTGTCCAGACGAAGACCTTGCCATACCCGAGGCATTCCTGCCCCGAGACCGCGCATTTGTGGCATGTCGGCCATGAGCGGTCGCAGCGCAGGCGTCGACGACGGCAGTTGTGACACGGTTTGGTGTTGCTTGGCGGCATGCGCCGGGCGCTGACTGAGCAGCTAGACAGCTACAGCTGGGGGTTCCAGGGTCGGAGAGGTATGGGTAGCTATGGTGCTCGGGCTCTTTGTCGGGGGGGACAGGCAGCGAGGGGCGAGACACTACAAAAGGTTCATGGTGTTGTAGTTGTAGATTGCGAGAGCTGAGATGGTCGGACGGGGGTGGTTTGGTGGAGAGAAGTGAGAGAAGAAGATGATGATATTGATGACGGCGATGATGATAAAGAACAAATGTGTCGTCAGTGCTTGCAGGGGAGGAAAGGAAGAGGGAGCAAGCGCAAGCACACCGGAAGCGGAGGAGAAAGAACGGACGGGGTGGAGGGGTAGGTAGGTAGGCAAGTATGGTTTGGAGACTGGCAGTGGCAGACGTGGGCAGGTTGTTAAGAATAGCAGGGGGGAAAGTTGGAGAACGAACCAACGGCAGCAAGCAACCGAAGTCAAAGGCAGATCAAGATCGAGCACGCTCCTTGCTAGTACCTAACTAGTATTCTCTGATTTCTTTCTAGACTACTAGACTACCTGGCTCACCTCTCTGGGTGGCATGGGTGGTAGATCTCATGACTCGACGTCCCAATGGCCGCTGACGATGCGGTTATGTATATGTAATCACCTCACGTCAATGCAACAAACAAGACAATTCCCATCCAATGCCGGGTTATCGCCTCGCTTGGGCCCGTAGCGTGGGTCAAGGCAACACGCCAGCAAATGGCAGCGCGCTGGCCCGTTGGAGACAGGCCTTGGCCCAATCCCGACTATGGCCGATGCCCTCGCGCCCCAAAAGGGTAAGGAAAGCACAAATCGTGCAGCCCAAGCTCTGGGACCTGCATCACGGGCCTTCCATCAGAGCCCGCAGAAAGCTTGTCATTGTGGGCTCAGCGCCGGCTGTCCAGCCAGAGAGGACACGCCCGCCCAAAGAGGAAATCAGCTGTCCACAGGCGCATCGACGTCCCCAGAGCAGAACCGTGAGGAGAAGCTTTCTTCTTCTCTTCCTTCCTCTCTCCCTTCCTGGTCTGATGGAGATTCTGCCACTGCTAACTAGTTGAATAGTTTCAGGTGCTAACAGCGCCGTCAGGCACCGCGACTCCATCCCCGTCCCCTCCCCGCCGGCTCCATCTCCGGCTTGGTCTCCAAAAACAACCTGACGAGCATCGCCAACCTTCCCCTGTCAAACCTTGATTGCGCTTGTGATCGTCTCCCTGGCCCACGAGGGGCATCCTGGACTTCTCCTCCTTCCACCTCACCTCCACATGCTCCTCCCCAACTCCACCAAAACATTGCGACAACGGCCTTCACGATGCTTCTATTTTTTTCACCTTGCTCACCGTCGCCGAACCTCTTTGACCTTTCCTCCATCAGGCTTGACTCAATGGCTCCCTGACGCCTGGAGGCTCCTCCCACCATCTTCTGAATATGACACATTGGTGGCGACGCGTCGCCATATGGTGGAGATGGCCCTGAGGCCAGACTCTCGAGCTCCCCGGATTAGGAAATCTCTGAGCATCTCCTGCGTTGACCTCACCGCTATGGCTCGACTTTTCTTCCTTCTCCTCCATCTATCGACCTTTTCCAAGCATCGTCATGTCTGGCGAGATGGAGAATGAGGAGACGACATGCCCACGACATGTTGCGATATCGCGACCTCGGTCGACGCCATATCCAGATCAAGCGATCTGGGCAAGAGTATAAAGAGCTCTGAGAACGGCTTCAAGTCATGGCGATGGTGGACAGCAACAGCTCAGGCAACGCTCAAGCTTCTTCAGCACGCCCTCGACAGTTGGGTCTCGCATCATCATTCTGTCGCTCAAAAGTTTGTGCCGCAGGCCTCCTTGTTCTCCGGAGTCATACTCTTTAATATCTCCAAAAGTTACTTTTGAGGCTATCTAGGCATCCGATCTTTGTTTCTTTACTTATTGCAATCCTGCTCTTTGGCAAGCTTACGAAATTCACGTCTTTATCTCCCGTCAGGTCTACAAGTCGGGTTTAATCACAACAGAAACATGAGCGTGGACAGCAGCTGCAAAGAGGCGGACACTCGGATCACGATGGAAGAGGTCCCAGACGAGTTTGACTTTGAAAAGCTGGGAAGGAAACGTCCTGAAGTCTTCAAGTCAACATGGACTGAGGTGGCATTCATCATCTCGATGGTGACATCGCTCACCATGGTGGTATGTTTTGTTGATATCCAGGTTTTGACATATTGCTTACCACCTTGATAGGAGTTCTTCGTCGGCGGTTTCCAAATCCTCATCCCTGGCCTTTCGGAAGCCTTGGATATCCCCCAAGCCTCCCAAAGCTGGCCGGCAAGCGTCATCACGTTGGTGGCTGGGTCGTTCCTTTTTCCATGTGGCCGACTGGCCGACATGTATGGAGGCTACGTTGTTTTCCATGCCGGTATCCTCTGGACTATTGTTTGGTCCGCCGTCACTGGCTTTAGCCCCAACTTTTTCATGCTGGTCATTTGCCGGGCCATGCAAGGTCTCGGAGCCGCTGCTTTCCTTCCTGGCGGCATCTCTCTCCTCGGCCGCACTTATCGCCCCGGCCCCCGAAAGAACCTCGTCTTCAGCATCTATGGTGCCATGACCCCCACCGTCTTTTTCGCAGGAACCATGCTTGGAGGTGTTGTTCAGGAGTATCTATCATGGGGATGGTACTTTTGGATTGCTGCCCTCATCTTGACCCCTTGTCTCTGCGTGTCTCTTCTGACGGCACCCCGGGACTACGCTGAGGCTCGAAAGGGAGGAAACACGATGGATTGGTGGGGTATTGGCACTGTGATCCCCGGTTTTATGTTGCTCATCTACGCCATCACGGATAGCGGCCGAGCGGGCTGGGCTGCCCCTGAGATCATCACCACTCTCGCCCTTGGTGTTGCGTTCCTTGCTGCAGCCGTCTTTGTCGAGGGCTGGGTCTCTTCATCACCGCTTGTCCCGGCCGAGATCTTCCAAGTTAAGGACATGGGTAAGATGATCGTTTCCATCTTTTTGAAGTGTGGTGTTTATGCCATCTTTGTTTTCTACGCCAACTTTTAGTGAGTCTACCCTTGACACACTGTTTGAATATGTTCGCTAACAAACCCAAGCATCAAGTCTGTCCTTGGAAAGGATGCCATGACCGCCGCCCTGTGGTTCACCCCTTGGGCTGTTGGCGGCATGATTGTGTCCATCTCGGGTGGTCTGTTACTTCACATCCTCCCCGGACAGGCCATCCTCCTCTTCACTGGCATCACACCAGTCCTTGCCGTCTTGCTATTCGCCCTTATGCCCGATAACCCCAACTACTGGGCCTGGGTTTTCCCCGCTGTTACCGCCGAGGGTGCATGCGTGTCGGTGCTCTGGGCCGTTAGCAACGTCTTTATGACTTCCAACATGCCCCGCCGCCTCTTGGGTCTCGCTGGCGCCCTGGTTTTTGTTGCTGCATACCTTGGAAGCGCCTTCTTCCTCGCCATCGCGTCTGTGGCTATCGAAATATTTGAGCAAAAGGGCTGGGATGTAAAGAAGCAGGACAAAGGCATCTTCTGGATTGCCTTTGGTATTGCTTGTGTCGCTCTCATCCTGGACTTTTTCATCAAGCTCGACAAAGCGGGTTGCCAGAAGGAGGAGGATGTTCAACCAAAGAAACTGGAGTCCAACTTCGATCTATCCGGGTCTGAGTCCCCATCTGTTTTCGCTACGCCTGTAGATCAGCGAAGCATCAACGAGGAGACTGTCGTCAACGAGGAAGCTGCCGCTAGCGAGGAGAAGAACGAACAACACGCTATTGTCTCTGGAAAGACAGACGTCAAGGATGAGAAGGCTGTCAGTGTTCATGAAGTCTTGCGAGACTTTATCCGGTGAAAATAATGATTTGAAGTGGTGGTATAAAAGTTGGGTCGTTTAATGTCATGGTTCGGGGTCTGTTTCGGCAAGTATTACAGGGTTTATGAATAATGATGGGGGTAAAACAAAAAAGCATTAGAGATAGAAAAGGTGTGGCATGGTTTGGATTGGATAGGTGTTCAGCGATGGATCTAATATTTGGGATTTGGTTGATAATATGGGCGTTTATTGCAAGTAGACTCTTAGAATATATGATCTAGATGCTGGTTGCAGCAGTTTATGACCGACATTTGAAGCATATCAAGTATGTCGCACTCTCATACACATATAATAAATCCAAGTTATCAATATCAATCCAAAGCTACAGGGTTTGTTTGCGAATCAATTTCATACATGTCGTTTCTACAGCTGGCATTCCTCCCTAAAAAAAAGGGGGCGTTTCGCATCCCCACTCTTGAGTCTCGACCGTGCCGTGCGGCATTTATCAACACCGTCACCACGCCACCGTCCACCAAGCGAACAATAGCTTCGCAAGCCGCGTTGGCTCAGTGGTAGAGCGTCTCACTAGTAATGAGAAGGTCCAAGGTTCGATCCCTTGACGTGGCACACGCAAGAGTGTATCTCATGATTTATTTTTTTGCCAATGTTCTTTTCTGCCTACCATCTTTCTGTCCCAGCAGATGTCACATACTGCCTCTGAGCGACTCACATCAACTTCACCTAGAAGACATGAATACGGTCCCAGGTTGCGTTCTTTTTGGCCGTGAGCAATGATTAAAGGCGACTGCCTCAAGCCAATCTCAATTGACAGTGACTGTCACTATGGTGGTGGTGCAAATCTGTTATGGGTTGGCGATCTCGTAAACAATGTCAGCCGCTCTCGCAAACTGAGCCTTTTGATCTGCAGAGGCTTGTACAAAGCTCTCTCCACCGACACACCCTTGAGGACCGCCATTCGTCCAGACCCAACCATCGTCATCGTTGCCGGCCCAAGCAATACCGGTATCTAATCCGTATATATCCTCACTACCCGGGGGCTGTTCCGTAGGTAGTTCTTTCAAGATGCCCCGCAGCTCATCAATGAGACCCTCGTAATCTGCTGTCGCCACTGTCTTTTCCGGCTTATCGGTGTCTCCGGGTCTCTGCTCCAAAATCTTGAGAGTGTCGCTGCCGTCAGCTGATATGATGAGGATGAGAGATGGCGTAGGCGGAGCAAAGCCGCCAGTGATGCCTGGAGAGCGGTGTTAGCTAATTGCAGCTTGTTGTCTGTACCATAGAACGCCATACCCTTTTGAAGACGGATTTGAAACTCGGATGGTGCCATGATGAATGATAAAGCGTAGACAGGGTAGGATATGCTTTCGGCTGGAAGAAAGACGATGGGGGCGTAGAATCCGATTTATACCTCAGCGGCTGGTTTGCAAGCGGAGATGGATCGTCATTCAGCTGGAATGTTGCGAGGCGATCTACAACTAGCTGAGAAGCTGAAGCTGAGACTGATTGGGCGTGGGTTATAACTGGATGTGCTTGACGACTAGAAAGAGACGCGATCACCAACACAGATGCTGTAAACTAGATGCTACGGGGCAAGCTCACCCACTTTCCCAAGAGCAACCTTCTTGGCTCGTTGTTCGTGATAAGGCCATGTCTCAAACCTGGACACGTGTGAGCATTTCGACGCCATCCCACATCGACCTTAATTAGGCGAGACGTGTCGGGCCGTTCCTGTGCCACACAGAAGCGTCGACCTTGAACAACACCACAGCACCCGAGATAACGTGCGTGCCTACCTAGGTAGTTCACTTGTAAGCATTGCCTCGAAAGGAATAAAGCCTGTAACTTTTAGTAGTAGAAAATGAAGCAACCAGAGCGTGTGCCACAGTCTATTGCCACTGTTCTTTCATCAAGCCCTGTTCTTTATTCCTCAGCTGTGAGATTTAGATTGCTGTAGAGATCTCAACTTGCCGATATCTAAGCATGAAATGCCATTAAAAGATTTTACTAGCAGATAGAGCATTGGTACAGCAAACGGCAGTGAGAATTGGCGAGACATGCCCCAAAGTTGCGTTGTATGGATCTCTCAAGACGCGCACTCATGTCAAGTAGGTTGAGTGTCTCGTCAAAAGACTATCGGCTGGATGTACAACCTCGTACACCACATTGTCTCCAATCTTGGTGCAGCTCTCACCTGTTCATCAAAAACTTCGAGCCTGATGCTAGAGTTGTTGTTCTTGTAACTGAAGAAAAGCAGGCTTATCGGTTCCCGATCGTTACTGCTCTTCTCGATATGCTTCTATGAGAGCGCATATGAGCGCTTTGCATCTTTAATCTAACCGCCTGTTCAAATGCTGCCTACTCGAGGAATTCTTCCTCGCTCTTCATCTTCTCCCACCACCGACTCCTTCGACTTCAAGCAAACCACCTCCGATGCACACCCGGGAGCTCAAAAGATTTGCGTCAGCCTTCCTTGTTCCTTATTTTCGAGCAAATATTGTATTTAACGCTCCGACTTTGGTATCGGGCCAGGCATAGACTGACGCTGGCTTTGCTAGACAGGTTGCAGAGTTCGTCCGGAGATCTTACCTCCATTTTCTCACCAACCGTTCACCTCTCCAACACGCACCGGCGTCTGTCATTCTACTGCAGTAGAATAGCAACTGTGGAAATTCATCACTTCCTAGAGCTCATGCGAAGCCATGCCTGTTGATCTGGAAAACGCCTGGGAGGCACGCCTCGATCATCTCGATCTTGGTGATCCCGTCAACGCTCGGCTGCACTCTATTTGGCGGAACAACTGGTGGAAGTACCCTGAAGACATCAAGAATTCATTCCTAGACGCAACCCAAAAGATAGGCCACACAGCTCGCAACATCGGGAAACCT
The DNA here is from genome assembly GCA_012931995.1 of Fusarium albosuccineum. Classification (NCBI taxonomy): domain Eukaryota; kingdom Fungi; phylum Ascomycota; class Sordariomycetes; order Hypocreales; family Nectriaceae; genus Fusarium; species Fusarium albosuccineum. The sequence continues at coordinate 22,650 of JAADYS010001099.1, forward strand.
AGTGATCATGCCTTGTGGAGGGTTACCGTCACTAGGAGGGAGTTTGACTGGGGGGTATGGCTCGTCCTGCGCGCCATGTACTACGACACTATCATGGACGAGACAGATCCCGTCTATGTGATGGGCCGTACCAGGCTTGCGACAGGCCTTGCAAAGACCCTCATCGACGAACGCTACCCCGGGAATGACAACCTCAATGTCGACGTCCCTATGTCGTTCCCACCTCGACCTCCTAACTGGGCCGTCTCAACCGCAATGGGATTGCATAAACTTGATTACAGGCAGGATATAAAGGCTCAGTCTTATCGACCCTCGACCGGGGCATCAACAGAGGCCGGCCAGTATGGTTCAGCATCGACCCTTGAGAGCAACCAATCGCTCCATACAAGCCGAGGAGCACCGGATCGTCAGACAGCCTCGGCTTACAAGTCGACTGCTACTCAAACCAGTCCCCTTCAGCAACAATTCACTGCTCTTGACAGCGACGCCAGGCTCGCCTGGATTGGACACCAGAGACACTTTCCCTTTCCCATTGGTGCATCTGCGGACGTCGAAAACTTCCATATCATGGAACAAGGCCTTGAGCCCGACCAATACCACAATTCGTTTCACCCAAACGGGCAACCTGCTTCGATCCAAGTTTTAGCCAACGGCAAACCTGCTGTCGAAGATGGAACAGTTCCGCATATAAACAACAATGTGCGCTTGGACTGGTCAACGAGGTCGTCTAGGAGTCATCAACATCACCAGCAGCTGGGTCTTTATCGTAAGGCTTCCTGGGGCCCAAAACTTCGACGTCCGATTCCACATAACCGTCATCACCAGCCGGCCGCTTTCCCATATCAATCCATCGAAACAAGGCCCAACAAGTTGCGACCATCGACGACCAAGGACACGATCGAACAACACCATACCACGCAGACATCACCGTTTCACATGCACGGTCACAAATACGACACGGTTCCTGCTACGCCTTAACCAGACATGAAGAATGACTAACGAAGGGCCACTGTACGATCCTTCTTCAACTATTGACCCTTATAAGCCACTCGTTACCTACTGTGGTGTCTGGCGACGTGTCTCGTATGTACTTCATTGGACCTGGGGATTTTAGATGATCCCGCACGAGATCAGTCCCCATACAAACAATCTCAAACCATGGCGACACAACTGAACGAGGGTTCAACACTGGTGACGGAATATATCCAAGCGCACTGCTCGATTTGTTCAATCCAAAAGGTTTTATGTGACCACATATATTGCCTCTTCCCGAGGCATAGTCTAATCCGAAATACAATCGTCAAAAACTGACTTGGTATCCCAACAACGGTACAGCCAGAAGTGAGTCGCATGCCATCCAACCAAATCAAATTCCTGTCCCAAGCGTAACTCATATACATCCAAACTCGCAATCAATATTCCCATCTATACCAGTTTTGTACACATCCTGGCTTAGAAATGCTTCACATCATCGACCCCCTTGGACACGTCGCCTGTCACATGTTCTTCATCATAAGTTGCACTTCCAGTGTCGTAGGCAACTCGGACATCATCAATCTCATCACCAACTTCCATCCAGCGGTCGCTTGTGGCCGGGATCGGCGAGATCTTGCATAAGCCCCAGTACATGCTCCCCGCCACTAGGAAGCCGCAGAAGTAGTTGAGGTTGTAGACGTAAGTAGCACCCTTGGGAACTGTCTGGCCGACAGCGCCGGCGAATCCAACCACGTTGATCAGGATGCCAGCAATGTAAGCCGCGTATCCGCGCCAATGAATACCGTAGGTGTAAAAGTAAGGCCCTTCCTTACGGCCGTCGTAGAGCTCCTTGATCTCAATGTAACCCTTCCGCACGATGTAGTAGTCCGACACCATCACACCAGCAATAGAGCTAAGGAACACGCTGTAGGCGGAGAGGTATGTGGTGAACTGGTTGCTGTCCTTCAAGAGCTGCCAGGGGCAGATGGCGAAGCCGAGAACGGCACAGATGTATCCTCCACGTCGGATGTTGATCCAACGGGGCAGCAGCGCCGTCATATCAGTGCCCGCGGACACAGAGTTAGCAGCGATGTTGGTACCGAGCTGCGCAAGAGTAAACGCCATTGCGATGACGAAGACACCGAAGCGCTCCGCAGAGTTACCGTCATCAATGTATTTGTCAAGCAGCTTGAGAGGATCCCAGATGGGTTTTTCGTACATGACAGATGAAGCTGACGAGACGATAATGCCGATGAATGAGGTGAGAGCGAAGCCGATCGGAATCGTGATGACCTGGGACCAGAGAGCATCCCTGGGTTTGGCGGCAAATCGAGAAAAGTCGCTACCGTTGACAATGAGAGTAGCAAAGTTGGCGATGGATGACATGATGCCTTTGACAATTTCCCAGCCCAATTCGCTGCCGTGGATCTTGTTGGAAGTCTTGACAATGGGGCCGATGCCGCCAGCACGAGAGATGGTCCAACCAAGGAAAGCAATTCCAGCAACGGGAACCACATAGGCCTTGACCGTGAAGAGGTGGCGAATCTTGTGGACTGGGAACCAAATTGCCGGTAGAGAGCCAACCCAGAAGAGGAAGAAGGTAACAAAGTGAGCTGTAGTCGTTCCCGAATCTTTACTAAAAGTGTTGGGGATATCGGCGTATGACTTCCAGATGGACCGGATCATGAGATAGACACAATTTCCGCCAATGTAGCTCTGAACTCCGTACCAGACACATGCTAAAGGTGATGTTAGTGATGGATAACATCATGATAGAAACAAAGCTGAGCATACCCATAGCAGCACGGTTCAGGACAGGCCACAAGCTACCCCAGATGCCGAAGGAAGATCGGTTTGCAACGGGAAATCCAATGTGGTACATGGCACCGATTCGAGCATTAATGGCGACAAACACACCAGTGATGCTGTAGCCAATCCATACACATAGCCATGCCTGCCACCATGAGAGGCCATTGACAATCATGGATGACGAGATCATCCAAGTATTAATGTTGAAAGAGTCGGCGATCCAGAAGCCGACAAAGTTCCAGGCACCCCATTGACGACGCTCCTTCTCGACCGGTTTCAAGTCGTGGTTTGTGAGCTGTGTAAGAGTTCAGTACAGCTCATTCTCGGCGATCGCGCCCACTGTACCCCCTGGTGAGGGAACATCGCGGACTTCAAGTGCCTTCATACCATAAGCTGGGTGCCTGTCAAGCCAGGCTCGGCCTCGACAGCGAGCTTGTCGGCCCAGACCCTGAGGCGGGAGCCGTTCTCCATTGTGTCGACAGAAAGGAACGACAATTGGTAAAAGCAAGATCGTAGGTGGTTGAAACAAGATGCAAGAGACTTCTGCAGCGAAAGATCTAGAAAAAGCTTAAAAAGATATCCAGATAGGCTCCCGTCAGCCTTTGCCTTAAGAGGAGGGGCTATGACGTTGAGGTGACACCGGGAGAGAGTGACAGGTTGGGATGAGATCCAGTTAATGGACGAACTGTCAGGGCGGGCGCGCCGAATGACAAAGGTAGAGAGGGCTGGAGGTTCCCCACTGTCTCGATCTGAGTCTCTTGGGCGTCTAGTTGCGGAGGGCGACGACCGGTATTTATGGCTTGTTGACACTCAAGTGCCGCACAGTCCTGGTAGGGGAGACAAGACCCATCTGTTGGACAAGTTTATCAGCCGTCGCTATCAGTCTGACGATCCATCCCCAGACCCGGCCGTTGCAGATAACTACCCGGCTACGAACCGCGCCAGGATGGTCGCCGCCGGCCACTCGGCGTGGATCGTCGGAGAAAGCTTGGCCGGCCGGTGCATCCCCATGACTAGAGGCCGAGAGCACCAATCGCGTTTTGGGTAAGTAAGTGGTCGTCAGATTCATGGACAGCAGTGAAACTCGAGCTTGTCCGTGATCTCTGGTCTAGATCTGGACATCTCAGCGGTAAGCGAGCGAGCAGCTAGGACATTCGCCAGAGTCAAAGTACAGCACGGCCAAGCGTATTGCCACCGGCTGGTCACTCCCCCGGGAGTGATACATGGTATGAGTCTCCGCGTTGAAGAGATTGTAGCCACAATGCGACGAGTTGACCAGGGCCCCAAGTCGCGGCGGCGGGGTTCAGGAACCCCCACCGAGAGGATCTCGAGATGGAGCAGAGGGTGGTCATTCAGACGGGATTCGGCTCACGTTGACGTCGCAGTGTAGTGTTTGCCCGACATCTCCTCTTCTTAGCCATTGCGCGTAGTAGAGCCGGAGACGGAATGTGTTTCCCTCTGAACCCTGAGTGGACAATTCGGCGGGAAGGGGAACGCTTGCAAGCGGAGGTTTAGTGGCCACCTGGGATGCCCTGCAGATGCCCCAGGCCGCTATCAGAGCCGGACTGGCCAGAGCCTTGCCGAGAGGGGCGGCTTCCCCGTGTGGGCGTAAATACAGCGCTGCCATTGGCCAGCCATGGTCCCTTATTGTCAAGGGGTCAAGTCACTATACATCAGCTATAACGAGGAAGACAGAGGATTCCGGCGATATTAGCATAAGGGGTATAGGGATTCCCTATACCTATTCCTTTGGATCAGAATTAGTATGTGAAATCCGGCTAGATAGACCCTATGAGTAGTGTACACGCCCTATAAGGTATGCCGGTCG
>JAADYS010001100.1:0-16467 GCA_012931995.1 Fusarium albosuccineum
AGCTCGGAAGGCTATAGTGAATTCGGTTTATTATTGAGAGCTGCCTTTGTGGCGCGTTGTCAAGTGATTGAGTTGTATGTAAGGTTGAAGTTGGGCTTTGCCGGGAGAGATCTAGCTAGGGAGGGAATAATAATGATCCGGCTTGGCAACCTTGCCTAATTAGGCAAGGCGGTGAGGAAAAGTGGGTCTGTTGGTGCAATTAGCAATAGTTGTTGGTGCGAATAGTAATACTCATTGCATATGACAGTCACCCTTGGGGGCAGACTCGCTCTTATTTCGGCTGAGTGTCTCTGCTCATGTGAGTGTCTGAGTGAGACATGATGGCTTATTGTCAATCTGCCTGACATGAGCCACACCCTGGCAGCGTTAGATTATGCTTCATTAATCTGACACATGGGCGGCTGACTTGACAGACGTGAGGCTGACATGGGCTTATTCAATATGCCTGCAGCAGAGGTGGATCTCAACCGTATCTACCCACGTACTTGATAATGTTAGCAAAGGGAACTGATCAAAAGATGGTAGCATTTTTGTAGGATTTGACTAAAGGAGTCTAGAAAAGTCGGGAACATGGGAAGCGAGCGCCATGGTATGGGAAATTTGGATTTTCGCACGATTCATGAAGACAATACTCTGGTTGGCCAGCAAGCAATTGATTACTGCATTTGTGATTGGGATCGCAGTGCATAGTGCCACGTGAGGTCTCGGCTCGGTGTATTGGTCTTTTTTTTCTTGTTGGAAGCGTGGATTTGAAACACGACAAGGGACATGATGGGTGAGGCTTTTTATTAAACTGTCATTGTTGTTGGCCTTGACGTTCCAGCTATGTACTCCTCCGCATGGCCAAAAAACACAGGACTCATGTCAACACAACCATGACTCTCAAACGATTACTATTAGGTCAAGAGCTTAAAAAATACCATCATAAAAGAAGCTAAAGTCTTAGCTACAATATAATTAATCTTTTATGAAATATGCCTAAGTTTAGCTTTACTACCGATTGGTATAAGGATTTGTCTCACATTCCCGTGTTTTCTGACGAATGATGACGGTTATCATAGAGTTTGGTCTGAAGGAATCGCGCATGACATAGCCTACACACTGCGATATTTTGGGTCCCGGCATTGGATGCAGCGTAAGCAAGATCAACAGCTGCGGTTCCCCAGGTCGGCAGGTAAACTAGAGCAGCTCGGGCGATGCCGACTTACACACAGAAGCAGCAGCAGCAGCAGCGTTTCATACATGGATGGCGTCTCATCCTGATCCCGGAACAACTGACGTCTGGCACCCCAAGCCAAGCCAAACGTTCCCTTGCATTCCATGCGACCACAGTCGGAAAGAAGCTTACTGCTCCGAAACGAACAAGCTCTCCTGCCTGCTGGGTCTGGGTCTGGGTCCTGCTCTCAATGCCGCAGCGCGCACCGAATCGGTGCTACTGTGGAGTTGATTCTCCAATAAAGACCCTCCCGTTTATCATTTTCCTTCAAGACAAGAGGCGCGTACGTCATGGGAATGCCGAGAGGACAAGGGATGTGGGGGGGGGGGAGATGGAAGGGTTTCCGAACTGAAGAGGAAACCATGCAGTCATTCAGTGGAGAGGATGGTCTCGAGAGGAGAAAAGGACGCGCGGTAATCGCGGAGGGGAACCATCAAGAGAGAAACGACCGATTGGAGGGGGCGAAAGACTTGGATCGAGATTTTTTTTCTCTCTCTCACTGATCAGTCTCTTCAGCCCGCGCTTCTCGATAGTTCAGGGGCCGCGTGGCAAAATAGCGAGCCATGAGTCGCTGAAGCTCCTGAGGCTGAGAGTAAAAAAAAGTCTCTGCTTTTGGTGGTGGCCAGCCTTGCCCCTCTTGTGCAGTTGGGTGCTCGATAGCTCTCATGAGTCGATTCCCTGGCTCTCCCCATCCTCAATCGAGAAATGCCCGACAAGTGTCGTCAGCCCAGCCGAGATGCAGCTCAGCGTCGCATCTGTTCCCCAGCCCTGCTCCAGCCCCTGCAAACTGCAAGGCTGCCCAGGCTTTGAGTGTGAAGAGTGCGAGAGGTGAAGGAGTCAAGCAGCAGAAGAGGATCTCATCGACTCCGCACCACCATCACAATCGCCCAGGGGGGGCACAGTGGGCTGACAAGGCTCGGCCAAAAGAGCAAGGCCCAGCGACGAGAAATGGCTCTCGTTGGCGGCATGGCGATCTTGCGGATCCCCCCCTTTCACCCCTTCTGGCTTCTAGCGCCAACGCTCTATTTTAGTGCGCGTCTGCAGGGAGCCACTCCGGGCGAGCTACAGAGTACGTACCGCCGCAATCAGGGAAAATGGGACTGCGCAAGGCAGGAGCGGGTACATACCTACAGGATTGCCCGACAACCTAGAGAGAAAAATTGAGCTTAAGGGTCAAGGTTAAGGTCCATATCTACGCTTGACAATGCCGTGAGAGGCCCATCGCCAGCGTCATCACTTTTCTGTTTTTCCTGCTTCCCCCATAATACATCACCCGCTCCGCACTCGTTCGCCCTCTCTCCAACCATCTCTGGAGCTGTATCGGAAACCGACGACGCTGTAAGCCTTGGAGGACGACGCGAAGGAAGCTTTCTGCCCCCACGATCGACGCAGCAGCTCAGACACACGGCGCACCACACCTCAGACACCCCGTACGCGTGGCCGAGCTACCTGTCCAATCCCCTCGCTTCTCCAAATCTTCAGCTTCTCCTCAAGTCATCCATCCATCGCCGGCTGCTTTTTTTGGGTTTGGGACGGAGAGGGATCCAACGCAAGGCTGTGGCCCCCGGTTTGAAGGAAGTTGGGATTACGATCGTGTTTTTTCGCTCCGTCTTCGTCATCACTACAACCTCAGTCGTTACTGTTCTGGAGGAGGGGAAAACTTAATTGCCCGTCGTTTGCTGCCACTCGACGACCACGACCACGACGCGCCAATCTCGAGCTTCAACCTACCTGGCCCTTGTACTGTCTTCGCCCACTCGCTTATCTTTGACGATCTTGCCGGAATCTCTTCATCGCCCAGGTCAAGATGCGCTCACCAATCTCATTGCTGGCTCTGCTTTGCGCCCTGTTCTCGATAGCGTTTGCTGTCGACACCGTACACCTCTCCGGTGCCTCACAGCTCGCTACACATGGTGAGTTTTCCCACGAGGATCGCAATGCCGCGCCACCTCCATCGCTCTTGGCGAGCTTCCATGCTGACTATTCCCAGGCGTTGCATCTCAAATACCTACCCAGAACCGTCTCATTCGCGCAGAGGAGCGCACGAGACAGGCCGCCCTAACACAGAAGCTGGGATCAAGCGCGTTCAAGGCGTCCATCGTCGAAGCCGCCTCTGTCAATGCCAAGGCCGTTGCTCACAGCATAGGCCTGCTCCTGGATTTGGCCTCCTCGAACGACGTTCTCGACTTCATCGGCAACGGCACCACCTCGGTCTTCTCACGGTCTGAACCTAATCAAGAGGGCAATGCGGCCTCGGGGCGGAAACACGTCGCGTACACGAGCATCGCCCTCGTCCTCGTCATGCTCTTCTTTGCCGTGTGGATGTGACCTGGCCGTCAATCCCCAACCAACTAATCGCTTCTACATCAACTTATTTTTACCCTTCTTATGCATATTATGATACCCGATGGTTTGGCGTTTTACCGGGCCGGGGCGCCCGCGACTATTTTTCGGATACTTCACTTGGGGATGCGTCCTGCAGCAGGCAGGCAGGAGATCGGTCTGGCTACTGTGCAATCGGCTGGCACGAATGATAATGTAATGACGGCGATGTTTCTCATGATGGATAACTACTGGAAAGGTCGGAGATACCGAACAGACAGCACAAATACCGCGTCTATAATCATGACACGAGGGATATAGACAAATAGACGTGCACATACAATAAATGACATATCAAACACTCTGGCGCAGCCTTTAACAAATAATTCTTTCTATTATTTCCTTCTTACACATGAAGATGCATCCAACTTCTATCTGGTTAGCGCCTATGCCAAGACATACTTAGGTTGAGCTACGGTCACAGCACCGCAGCGAGAAAAGGTAGAGCTAATCCTATATGCAGCATCACATATAGATGCGGCGTGAGCAGGGTGTCGCCATCACTTGTCTTGACCAGCCCAACTTCCCCAAACTTGGTCCCTGTAAAGACCGCATCATCAGCTGCATTTGTCTCCGTCTTGCTTTGTCTGCCGTAAAGAACCACAGCCTCGCGTGCCATGTGCCCGCTCATGTTCATTGCAGGAAGACGTAGGTGCTTATCGAGTTTGGCTGTTTCCAGACATCCATCTGGCGAGCATGTTGTCCCCTCCGGGCAGCATCCGCCGCCAAGTTCCCTTCCACACTGGGTCGTATTTGCTGCGCACGTTGCTGGGTGTTCTTCAGACACGATGCATTCATCTGACATGGCGCAGCAGTAGATGCCCGAGGGCGACCATTTTGTTTTGCGGCAGACCTGTAAGGGCGGGCAGCAGAAGTTCTAGGGGTGATTAGCAACGATTCATTTACTCTGGAACCCAAGAGTTGAAACGTACTGGCTTAAAGTAGGCCTGGCAATCATGCAAATGGCTTCCACAGAGGCCAACAGGCGGGTGGAACGGTGCTCCATCTTCGTTATTATGAGCCGTCTTTAGGATGGGTTTGGCTAAATCAAGGTCGAGCACATCATCGTCCGAGTGCCCCTAGCCGCCGTGCGAGGTGTCGGCAACGACGATGATGGCGATTACTGCGGCGGCGAGAAAGGCGACGCATAGGATGCCCATGAAGAGGTAGCGAATGCGGTGGTCGTAGCGGTGGTCGGATTGGCCCCAGGGAGTGCGAGTGTGGGCTGGACATTGCGTTTTTTCGGCCATGGTGATGATGGTGAGATGGTGAGACTAGGGAGACTTAGGATCTAGGCGTTAGGGAGTAGGTTGAAGAAGTAGGACTGGGATGTTGAAAATGATGCTTTGCGAAATTATTGAGGAGACGAAGAATACATGATATAGAGCCGTGGAACTCTCCTTCCAAGCTTGGAATACACGGGCGGCAAGTGCAGTTGCCATTCCCCGAACACAACCTGGGGATACAGGAGCAATGAAACAGCGTCTCAGCATGTAAAGTAGAGTTCCCGATTATAAGCTATCAGCGGGTATAACAGCTTCTCTATCTGATAGGCGATGGGAGCTAATACAGCGATTAGCAGTTAATTCTATGGCCCAGCATCGAGTGACCTAAAGAGCTGGCCCTCTCTCCAAATGTTTCCCCAAGAGCCCGGGCCTTGTCTTATCATGACGACAGCGCAAAAAGTAATTATAGTAAGCCACAATTGCTACTAAGCAGCATGACGCATTCGATCCGCAGACCACAGCGAGGCAACGGCAACCAATAACGAAACGAATGTAGACAAAGCTTACCCCGGTGGGCCGACATACGTCTCCGAGCTTATTCGATCACGTACTATTTATAAAAGTTTTGAAAAATTAACAAAATCAAACCTAACACATAATCGTACACTTGGTGCATCAGTATGGACGCGCTCCAAGTTCGGGGAGTTGGGAACTATTAAGCAGCCAATCACGGCTCATTGGTTAAATGGCGTACAAGGAGTTCCTATTGATCAGAGCACGAATTGCCAATCCAAGACCGTGTATTGGATTTCATGGAAAACGCCAACAACGGCCCAGGCCATTGATGTTGTACGATTATAGCTGTAGTTACCGACATGACTAACTGTTCCATTGTAATCTCACATCAGGTACCGGACACCTCTTGTGATAGAATAACACTCTCAATGGATAAACAGCTCTTGCCTGTTTCGTCTGTCGGCGGTTACATTCACCGATCGCCGCTTTTCTTATCAACAAGATTCAACCACGTGCAAGTCAATGTCCGCAGGCAGGTAGCGAAAAAAGTCAATAGAGAGGGCGGGGGGAGAAGGATAATAGATGGAGACGTGGCATATATGCATCAGGAATACTATAAAGTCTCCCGTTGAAGCGAATTTTGAATTTTGGCGTTGGGAATATTTTTTCTCTCCTTCCCTGTGCCAGTTGTGTATCGCTCCTCACCTGAGTTTTGGGGCCAGAAATAAGGGCACTGGTCGGACCTTACTCAGCAAATTTTCTCTGTACATCATCCCGCCTCACGACGCCAGATGCCCGCTGCCGCCGCGCCGTACTACGAGATCGCTTGCTAGGAAAACACGAAGAATTGGACATATTGCTTATGTCCTGACAGCCGCGATGATGGCTGATCCTGAGCAGCCCGGCCTCAGCGACGCCATGTCCGATTCGGGTGCGTAGTTGCTCCAGTGTCCCGCCGTCCCCCGCCACCAGAGATCGCAAGACGCAAACTTGCGACAAACCTCGCCTCGACATTGTCGCTGCGCAATCATGCTGACTGCCGTGCCCGTAGGCATTAAACAAGAGCACAACATCCTCGATGGCCTCGATCTGGATTCCATGCTGCAGGCCGCCGTCAAGCGCCCGCATAACGACGCGCCTCCTGACAGTCCGTCCAAGAGAGTCAAGACGGAAAACGAAGCCGCGCACGAAACCGACCATGGCGCCGAAGAGCTACTGGATGGCAGTCTTGCGCTGCTTGTTGAGAGCGCGCTCAACAACGTTAGTGAGCTGGTCAGCCAGTTCACCCAAGACGCCGACGTATCTCAGGCGATGAATGATCCAATGGACATCGATACCGCGCCAGCACCCGAATCCTCCTTGCCTCCTCCCTCCGTGACTTTTCTGTCCGACCCTCAGAAATACTTGCGCAGAGCCAGTCGAAATGCGCTTGGCAATTTGGTAAGTTGCGCCAATAATAAGGATGTCATCTCAAACACTCACATGTTCGGGATAGGCCCTTTCTATCCTCCTCCTGTTCTCGCAACCCTTCGACGACTCGATAAAGCCTATTCAGGACGCCGACTCGCAACACGCCAAGTCGTTTCGAAATCTACAGGCTTCATTCGAGCAAATCAAGCAGATTTACTCTACCAGTCCCATATTATCCGCGGACGAGCTAGAGCTCCATGACGATGAATCCCGCACCATTCTCGACCTTGCGAACCTTGCCCAGTTCGGCGTCTGGCTATTACAATGCAACCCTTCATATACCGCAGCACATGAGCACTTCCATTCGATCTTCCGAGGCCAAGTCTCCGACCTTGGCTCTGACGCACTCGACCTATACCTGTCACTCAAGACCCAAGTAGCGATCGAGGCGCTTGCGGTCAAAACTTCAGAACAACAGCCCGATCAATTACTGGACGAGGTACTAATCAGCGGGATGGAGGACAAGCTACGCGGCCTCCACAGTGACTTCGAACTTACTCCAGCGGATCAAGAGTTCATATCCTCTGTGCGGTCAAGAAAAGACTCCCTTCAAGGCGAGGCACAACCCGGAGCTGGTGAGACCTCTATCGTTCGGGCGTCAGGGGAAACTTCTCACTCACAGATCATAGCACCTCTAAGGGAAAAGTACAAAGTGGATGACTTGTTGCGCCAAGTCAGCACCTGTGTCAAGACTCGACTCGCGCTCATGTCAGATCTCGGATCAAGACTGGGACATCCTATGCCATCGAGTGAGGATACTGTAGCTGATCTCTTGGGCGACACAACCGGCGATGGAGATCTTGACTTGGATGACCTATCTTCCTTCTTCGAGAAGACTACTTCGGGTCTTGTTCAAGACGCTCTAGCTGGTTTGACCGACGATAATCCTGCGCCCGCGCCAGCATCGGCACCTACACCTGCACCCGAAACTGTGGAACAGCCAGCCGAGCCCGCGAAGAGCTCCGACAAGGCAGATTCCTCGACGCCTCAGACCAACGGCAAGGTGGATCTCATGACGGATTACAAAGAGCTAGAGGCTCTGGTAGCCGAAAGCACATCGAATTACGTCAAGACTACCTTGCATGGGTTGTCGCCTGTTCCGTATCAGCCTACGGTGCCGACAAGTACGAGTAAGTTTGGTATCGGCTTATCATTGTGGCAAAGGCAGCCAACTAACAATGTGACAGCGCAATCGTACCTCAGTCAACTGCAGCAGGCACATGCTCAACATCCATACTACTCGTATACTCACAGCGTCCCCGAACCTCAGCCTCCTCCCCCTGAGCCTGGACAGAATCTGCCACCAAACCAGACCTTCCCAAGCGCCGTGCTGTATGACAAGGCTCGTCAGGCAGCCCTCTCAAAGTCGTCTGCTCACACAAGAAGAGAGGGTCTCCACTCCACACGTCGACCGTGGACTCAGGAGGAGGAGAAGGCTCTTATGGCTGGCTTGGATATGGTCAAGGGCCCCCATTGGAGTCAAATACTCACACTGTTCGGTCAGAACGGCACGATTTCAGATATACTGAAGGATCGTACGCAAGTTCAGCTCAAGGATAAAGCTCGTAATCTCAAGTTGTTCTTCCTCAAGACCAACTCTGAGATGCCATACTATCTGCAAGCAGTGACTGGCGAGCTCAAGACTCGAGCCCCCACACAGGCCGCCAGAAAGGAGGCAGAGGAGCGAGCGAGAATGAACTCGGAGGAGGACCAGGCCAGGATACAAGGCATCATGACGCTGGCCGGAGGGCTGCAGAATCCGCCGCAGGGTCGGACAGGGGCCACTCCGGCCTCTGCAGTTGGGTCGGGAGTCATCACACCCGCCCAGGCTGCGAGCGCCGCTCAAGCCGCGTCGACGCAACACGGCTCAGCGGCACAGCAACAAGCACCTTCTCAATCTTACAATGCGGTCACTTCTTCGGGATATCCGCCCTCATCACTGCCACAGGCCCGACCGAGCATGATGACGACAACGCAACAAGCACTTCAGTCGGCAGCCCAGCAGCAGAGCCCTCGGCCCCAGTCACAAGGAACCCCCCAAACTCCACGGCCTCAACAACATGCTCAACAGCCACAGCATCAGCATCCACAGACTCCAAGTGCGATGCATTCTCCCGCTCAAGCTCAGGCCGCAGCCCAAGCTCGGTCACACACGTCGACTCCTGTCGGTCACCTACATCACTCGCCGCCGCCTCAACACCACACTCCAACTCCTCAACCCGCCTCTACAACGCCCGCACAGCCTTCTCAGCCTCAGCACCCCCATTACTCTCCCCATCACCACCAGCAGCTCACCTTTCCCTCGCCTCCAGCCTCGACACCTGCGCACTCTATGCAGATGCCCACACACATGCCGGCACAAGAGCCGCAGCACGATCTGCACGACAACGCTGCAGAGGCGGCGCTTTTGCAGGGCCTTCAGGCTGCGGTGGCAGATTCTCTATGATGCAACGTCGCACAAGAACGCCTTCATGCACGTTAGTGGGCTGCTCTTGTTGTGTAGTGTACTCGCTTACACCCGACCACGTTGAGCGCTTGTCTTACTTTCTTTTCTTTTTCTTCCCTTTGTTTCATAGCCTCCTTTTATTCTATATATCGATGGCACGATGGATAGTATAGTACATGCGTCAGAGGGCGGCTCAGTAAAAAATCTTTGCCTCGAAGTATAGTTTGCACGCTTGGTGTGTAACTACCGAAGGAGGCGGCGTATAGATAAAAAGGCCTCGACGGCTGATTTAAAAGGGGAAAAGCGAAAGTCTCTTTATTTTTTTTTGCTTGGAATGATACCACGACTTAGGAGCATGAATTGATGGGCAGGTCAGGAATAGCCGTTGATAGATGCCCGAGAACTCTTGATAATTCGGCAATGCCTTTCTTTTCTGTGTGAAGGCTTCCAACCCGGGCTCCTTTGGCCCTCTCCATATTGCTAATGCCACCATGTAGACTAAGCGGTAGTGGCACTTGAAGAGCTCGCTCGCGAACTTCAGATGAAGGCGATCTCCCCTGAAACCATGAGTTTCGATAGATGCAGCTCGCCGTTTCTCCCACCGGGATCGTACGACTCCACGCCAACTGTTTGTAACACTGGGTGCAACCTGGCCTTGACTCTGGTACGCCGTTCAGCGTTCAATTTGAAGTATCATGGAGTCTGCTACCAGAAACAGGACTATTTAGAGGCTGTCTACGGCAACCATCCTACGTGGTTTGCCCTGGTTCAACTACACCGCACGAACTGTTCACGCCGAATCCTTCGTAGCTGAGACACTCAAGCCGAAGGGCCATCGAGAAGTTCCCGATTCGAAAAAGAAGCCATGTTCCCTATTGCTTACGCCGGCCGAGGACGAGGTTACGAAAACACGTGTGCAGCGACGGGGACTGTATGTCGCAACTCACCTATAACACTGAGAATCAATGGGCAAAAGATCCCATCGCAATTCTGCCAGTTTCACGCGTGCAGACAAGTTAAAGGAGGCCAGGCCTGCCTGACAGCAAAACTACCTCGAGCCGTAGTATGCAGCCAACGTGAGTCAAGCTGCCTTGGTCGTATAGTTGGCATTCTAGAAGGCAACATAAGTGGGTGGCTAACTAGGTGTGAAGATGTTAGGTGTCAGGGTGTTGATAACGGAACGAGATGCACTTTAGATGTCAAGGATAGGAACTCTGCTGTATACAGATACTGTACCCAGCTTCGTAAGATGACACCCAAGTCAGAGCACCTCTTTGAAGACTAACCGCCAAAAATACAGACCTCTGCACATTCCCCAGTTGTGAGGAACAGCGGACTTGGAGAGATGGGCAAGACCTCTCCCTTTGCGATGAACATCGCTGCGAGTATGAGACTTGTCGACGGCCTAAAAGTCCCGGGCCTTTCTGTAGACAGCACACATGTGACGATCTTCGCTGCGTGGCCTTTGCTCCAGAGTCAAATCTGGCTGGCCCCCAGCATTTCTGCGAGCGTCATCGTCGGTGCCAGAGACCGCAATGCCCGCACCTTTGTCACCCCCGTGTCAACGGACAGCTCTCGCCTTTCTGTGGCACCCACTACTGCGAGGCACCCGATTGCAAAGCTGAACGCGAAGGAGGACGCCACTGCCGCGACCACACATGTGGTGAGCAAGGCTGCGACGAGGGCCAGGACTACCCGGTGAGCGAGTTCTGCAAGGAGCACACGTGCAAGACGAGAAACTGTTGCCTAAGGAGGCTCGGCAGTGAGCACTGTCCGTATCACGAGTGTGTCTATGGCGGCTGTGACGCAGAGGTGGTGGAGGGCCGGTATTGCGAGGCACACCAACAATGCTCTGAAGTCGGCTGCGAGAGAAGGAGATTGTCCTATCGAGGAGCGACGCACGCCGTGTGCGAAGACCGTAAGTGCTCCCTTCGTCCGATTGTCATCAGCCGTTGTATAGCAAGCTCTAAAAGCAAGTAGACTTCTACGGACTCTGTCCAGGCACCAATGACGGACGAGGGTGTGGTCGACGAGTTGAAGAGGGCAATCGATACTGCGAACACCATCTCTGCCAGGTTCGCAGCTGTCAAGATTCAAAGACTCCGCCCTTCGAGCTCTGCGTTAGTCACAAGTGTCTTGAGCCAGAATGTCATCGGCTCAGGCAAACGTCGATCCACGGACTTTCTTGTGGCGGTACTGATGGATTATTCTGCGAGAGCCACGGTTGCAGTCAAACGGGCTGTCACAACCAGGCTGCCATAGAATCAGGGTGGTGCTTTGAGCACGGAAGGAACCGGATGGACGGGTTCAGGCAGCGAATAGGTGAAGCCGACGATGAGGAAGTCAATGCGGTCCGTCGGAGGAGAAGGGTGGACTGGGGCGGCCCCCAAGCGAGGCTGAGAGGTGGTAACGAGGACAGGCATGGGCATCACCAGAGACGTCTTGGCTGGGCTGAGAAGAGGCATCCGGACCCATGGGCCGCATGGGGAATGGCGACATGACGCTGAGCGCGAGGAAAGTGTAGCAGGATGCCTCTTTGCAGCCTGACGAGGCCACCCGTTTGTTGGGTTTGGGGGCCATTTTGAGGGGCGGTTGGTGTTAGTTGACAGACAGCCGGTGCGAGCGAGGATGAAGTAGGTGGTGGGCGGCCATCTTCAGCCTCACGACGGACTCGGGACGTTTCGCCACTAAGAGCAAGATCTGTATGCGGGGTTCCCGGCGGGCCGAGTTGGAAATCAAGAGAGGATGCATTCAAACGGGGCCAGATATAGCATCAGCCAGCCTCTTGACCGGGCTTCGTCGTCGAGACAAAGAGTGACGAATATGGAACAATGAATGACAGGGCTCTCGTCTGGCTGGTCTGCCCTACAGCGTCCGTGGGCACCGAGAACCTGGCTAACAGCGGCGGAACCGAGTCATCGGGCGGTGCATGTTGCTTGCTGCAAGGGGTCCCGTGGTGACGATTCCTCTTTTGTGCTCTGCAGGTCGAGATGGTGTGGACGAGAAGCCCGCCAACCTGGAGGCCGCTTGGGCGAGCAAGTGTCATGCGGGAGGGGACGGTGCTGGTGGCTGATGCACACTGTCGGATACCGCCAACGTCCACTGTAATATAGCCAGCCAGCCAGTACCCCTCCCACTAGCTCCCGCCCCTGCACTGTGTGCCCCTGCAGGTCGCTTGACTGGCTCCATGCCACGCGATCTCCCGCTCACGCTCATCAGGGACGAACACCTGCACCTGGCAACCTCATGCACGTCACTCTGCCGCCAAAAATGCACGACAGAAACTCGGCCGTCTTCTCTCTCTTACTCGCTGCTGTATATCGATTAGCCGCGTCTTGTAGCTTCCTTTATTCTTTGACGCGCTTGGGCCTGCTGTCAGTGCAGCAAGCCAAGCGCCTTGTCCTCCTCCATCAACAACGGCCAGAACAACCATCAAAGACTTGCAACTCTATACACACATCTTTGTGCTTGGTTGTCTCTTTTTGGCTTTTATCCGTCTCTTTGTCTTTGTCCACCTCGGAATGACCACCCCATCATGTCCAAGACATGGACCGAGGAGGGCCACGCGACGCCTCACATCCACCTTGTACGACAGACATCTAGTTTGCCTACTTACCAACCTCTACACCACATTTGGAATCCAAAGTCCCGTCGGACATCCATTGACCAACTTGCTGCTGCCGTTTCTGATGCTGCCCTGCCACAGTTGCTGCCCTTCTCTTCAAGTCTCCTGCCTTCTCTCTAGTAGTCCTAGAACCCAAACACTTACACTTCTCGGCTTGGACTCATCAGCCGCCCCTACAAGCCACGATAGCATGGCCCTTTTGCTTCCCTTTTTCAATCCAAAATGTTCTACTGCCTCGTGCTTCTATGTCATCTTCTCATCAAGAGTGGCAGGGTCAGATAGGACTGAGACGAGGGCTTATAAATATATACCTTCCATTCTTGTCTACAATGGCACGCTTCCCTCGTTTGTCTGTTGAAGCTATCAACCTCTGACCTTCTTTGATCACCTGCATTAGTCGACTGTCTCTTTCTACAGTCATTCTTTCTTTGGTGGGCCTCCCCAAGACAGCCATCCAGGTCATTCAGTAGTTTCACAAAGTCTTTGCTCTCAAGGCAGACATTACTTGACCCTCTTTAGTCTCAAGTCCTAGAGATCTGTTGCTCCGTTTCAAAAGGGGCCGCTTTCTTTATATCTTCTATTACCTACCCACCTCCTTGGTTGCTCGACTGTGACTGATCACCAGAAACCCCAGTGCAACTCTACGATATCTCGTCACCATCGAGCTTCACACCCCACCCATCGCCGAAACAAACAAAGAGACCTCCGACACGTAACTTGGTTTCAGGATGTCTCGACGTTGCTACGTCGAGACTAGTCCTGAGGGACGACCTCAGTTCGTAACCGTCAAGCGTTCGCGATCCTATCACCACCACAACCACCGACACACCTGCGACTACTACAAAGTCAGTCGGGAGGAATGGAAGACCCTCATCAAGCAGAATGATTTGCTCGACGAGGCAAACCAGGCCTTTGCCAATCAGAACGAGACCCTGAGGGCGAGACTCCACAGCGCCGAAGCAGAGACTCATCGGCTCTGCCATGTCGTTGTCCCCCAACTCAAAGACCAGATCGCCAGCCTCGCCGCCGACAATGAGTGCCTCCGCCGATCCATCGACAACGCCAGCGGCTCTTCATCTTGGAGCCACCACAACGCGGAGAAGCTACACAGCAAGGTCTGCATGTTGGAAAAGGAGAACAAGTCCCTGAGGGACGACAACGGAGACCTCCGCTTCAGGTTGCGCGAGCTGGGCAAGCAGATCGACCAGAACCTCAGCCGACGTGTCGCCGACTTGACCAAGCAGATCGAGTACTGGACGAACCAGTCAGGCTTCTGGAAGAAAAAGTACGAAGAGCTGCGGGAGCGCCACATTGGTCTCATCACCGTTGTCGAGTCCAAGACAGAAAAGATTGAGGTCTATGAGGACATTCTGAAGCGACGGCGCGTCGCCTAAGTTTCAGTTACATGTTCTTAGACTTTCCTCTTCTCCTTTATCACTGGCGCATTTGGCTTTTCTGTAAACGGGGTGACGGCCGCGATGGAACAACGGCCGAATTTAGGTCCCCTTGGCTTTGTTGAGACTGACAACGTCTTGCACCATTTCTTTACGCCAATTTTCATTTTATTTTAACGACCATTATGCCTTTACTTACAAGGTATAAACTTCTCCTCGGCTTCTTATACTGGTGGCTGCTAACTGAGTATAGTTGGATATACCATTTCATGTCAAAGGGCTTGGGTTTGTTGGAGTCGCGCCCAGACTGAGCCGAAACTCATCATTCGGTCCTAGCACGAGTCTCCTTTGTTACCCCTCGAGTTCGCCGAGTTGGGATCAGCGCAAGGGCACGCAAAGGGACGTTTGTTGAACAGGGTCTATTGGGATGTAGAGCAGGGGCCGCGGGACCAGGGCAGGATGGGCTTTACCCACATCACCTCATACAACATCAGGAAAGCGTCACGGAGAGAAATATATTTTATATGTGACCGCGTGGTGATTATCCACAGTGTACCGCGTGATGTCGATTGCTTCTTTGTTCGCCGAGTTGGATGTCCAGGGGTCATGTGTGACTTGATAGGGGTTGCCATAGGGTAGCAGTGAGCAACAGGAGTGTCTCGGAATCCGAAACGTAAAACTCCATCAATAAAGGCGATAAGTGATAGAATTCGACGGGGGCCTTGTTCTTTCATGTCAACCCCCGCGCTCGTTGGTCCACTTGGGCTGCTCAGGAGGCATATAATCACTGTTGATCGCTCAGCCATTATAGCACCGCCATGACATGCAGTGGGCAGGGAGGGCAGTGCACTTCAAATTTACAACAATTACAAACAATACAAATTTCCATGCTTTGTCATAATCTACGGGCAACAGCAGCAACCATAAAACTGCTTTGTCATGCAGGCGAATCGTGTCAAAGCTGTGATTCTCTAAGAAGTGGAAGCTTCGAGATGGAGGCGTCCCCGATGCAACGCGATGTCCCGTGGTATCGCGCATCAGTAACCCACAACTCGCGGGGTCTTTTTGACTACGACGACGCGAAAGGGAGGGGGTGACGAGGCAACCAAGGAGGAGGGGTGCAGCTTGTGAAGGCGAGGGGAAAGCTGTTGACAGAAAAAATAGAAAAAAAGGCAGACGTGGCTGGAGATATGTATGAAAGTCCTATTTCTAGGCAGAAAGGGACTTGTGAATCATGGGGATTGGCCGCCTGGTTTGAGGTGGAGTGCTTGTTTCTTGGGGGCCGTGGCGAAGCTGATGACGATGAGTTGCGGCCGACGAGGATTCACGATTAAAAAAAAAGAGAGCGTGGCGTGGAACTGGAGGGGTGAAGAGGTCTAAGAATACGAGACGAGTTTACGGTGAGAGAGTTGGGTCGAGAGCCATCATGGTCGAGGTGTGGTAGATTGAGGTGAAACGACCGGTCAGGATGGCGGCAACTTGATGTTTGAAGTGCCATAGACTTTGATGGTGTGGGCGAGCGCAAAGGTGAGGGTGCGAGAAAGAGTGGGAAGACGGGCGGATGACCTTTACCAAGAGGTTGCAAACCCCTGCCTAGGACTCTTCGCATGACCGCAATAACAGGTATTGTCCAGTTGACTCACACGGAGGGCCTCACCTTTGCCGAATGTGGCTGTCTGGATGAACCATGCCATGCCGCGACAGTCCTTTTTCCAGTTTGTTATTGCCGGATGATGTCCTTGCTTCCCGTGCGGTTCGGTGCGTTGCGTGCGATGCGATACGATACGCTTCCCATGAACATGACATGGCCAGGCGGGTAGATCCGTGGTTTAGCGAAGGCGGCGGGATCCAAGGATAAAGGCTGGCCGTTTACTTGCCCAGTTGGGAAATGCCATCGAAGGTTGTTCACCGAAGGGGGCGCTTCCGGATGGCGTTTAGCGACCGTTTCGACGGGGGAGGGTCCATTCTGCTGGGTTGGGGCTGTAGACCTGCCGCGGGCTGGTTTTCGGTGAGGATCGGTACCACAAACACGGATACGGATATGTACCTCAAAATTAGAAAGAATGCGCTTCGAGTCTAAGTCACTCTTGCTCGGTAATGAGCCATTCCAGACCGACGCAGGCAATAAACTGTCTCACCTAGGGCTGGAAACGTGGTGACAGGGCAGCTTGGCAGCGGGAGCGGGAATGCAG
>JAADYS010001101.1:0-16161 GCA_012931995.1 Fusarium albosuccineum
GTACTATATCTAGTAAGCTTATAACTAGTACTAATATCTTAAAAGAAAACATAGGTATTAAAATATCTACCCTAAATAACTTAAGCATAGTACTATTATTGCTAAGTAGATATATTTTACTTAAATAGGCTGTAATACTCTATAAAGATTCCTCTAAGGAATTATAAGATAATGCTTCTCTTATCTATAGAGTATAAAGCTTGCTTTTATCTCTATCTTAGTATAGAGAGCTATTATCTCCTCCTACTAAAATAAGCTAATATGTAATAGAGGAAGTATTCCAAGCCGAATTGCTATTTAAAAACTAAGATTTAACCATTTCAGACCGAGATAAGGCTTTAACATCTGCGACAAATAATTAAGTTTCTAATATCTCTGTTAACTTTATTAACTCTATTGAGATAGAGGTTTGCTAAGAGAAGGACCTTAGAATAGAGAGTAGCTACATTAGCGATAAAGACAAAAGCGATAATAAAGATCCCTAACTACTGGTAAAGAGACGCCGGATAAGACTTAGCTCCTTAGCTGTAATCTCTATATCTCTAACGAGATCGTGCTTATCGCCGCGGTTTCGGCTTAGACAATGTCGCCAGACCCCGCAGTCATGTGGATCATCTCGTGGTACTGTGCCCACTGATAACCGCCCCACCGCTGAACCTCAATGTCCATCACGTCGTGACGTCGCGTCAGTACCATTTATTGATGCCTCTGATAACCTGGAATAGATAACGCATGCAGAATTTAAGGAATTTTCTTTCTAAGGCGTTACAAAGTGTATTATAATTAATGGGGTAAGAATGTTCTATTTAGAGTTTTTGCTTCCTAGTGCCTTAGGAGATGTTAGTCTGCTGATAAGCTCGATTAATTATGGATTGCTAAAATCAGGTTTAGGTCCTAATTAGAAGAGGAAAGTATTAAAGATATCATATCTGGGATTAAGGTCACCTAGTAATAAATAGACGCCAGAGGAGGATGAGATAATATGTAGCATAAAACGCAATAGCTGCTCTTAGGCTTAGATATATAGCGCCCTTCTATATCGTTCTAAGGGTACGATCTAAGTTTGGTACTCAACTAAACTCAGGGGTTGACCTAGTGAAGTAGAGCAGCTCAAGATAGCAATATATTAGAAGTTATTAATGCGGTAGAGTACTTGCATACAAAAAGAAATATAACCCTGTTTTAGGATCTAGCCTGAATTTCGCCGACACTGGCGTGAAATAATTGCGAGTCGTAGTTTTTCTACGGTCATCCATGCACTAGTTGGAACTGGAGCCTCCCGGCTCCGTCAGACGCGTAGGAGTACGTTAATCGCACACATGACGGCGATCGTCCACGCCCAGGCTCAGATGGATGGGCAAGGGACGGGCCGCTCGGCCGGGAACTGATCCAGCGGCCAAATAACCGCCCAAGGGTTCCGCAACCCAGGTGTATCAGCAGTCCCAGCCCAATTCAAGTATCGTAAAAATTACAGTCAGATCAACCATGAGAGGCAGAAGGTGGGGCTTTTGGGAGAGACCAACCGATAACCTTGAGGCTGTAAATAGCCTAGCGTACTTGTCCCTATGAGGTTAGTCCTTGCGGCCGGAATAAAGTCGGCATCCTGTCTTGGTTGACCCAATGAAATCGGCAGATGCCAATGTTAGCTCCGTAATATCCAGAGAAATCATTGGTCGGACGTGGATTGAGACAGGCGTCCCTTCCAAACAATAAGCCCGATTCTGTTCACCATTCGCCCAATAGCGCCCGTCAATTAAGGTGTGGCAGTCAAGGAGAGCGGTCAATTATACCAGCAGGTTGTGAGAGTATTTGGGGAAAATACAGAAAAAAAAATTCCTTTCACCCTAGAAAACTTAAGACCCTCGGCGCGAGCGTTGTCTTAAAGAGCTGTTTGAACCTCATTTCTCCAACAAGTAGAAGCAATAACCCAGCGAACGTTTGCTGTGCCGTAATTCTTATTGATCCCCTCCTACTAAGTCGAGACAGAAACCCTGGACCAAGGCTCCATTCGTGGCTGTTGTCGTGGACTTGAATTGCATCTACTTGTCTATTAACCAGACGCGTTATTTATTTGGCCCACGACACGTGTAGAAGAGGGGCAGAACAAACGTGCGGAGCAGTACCGAGAGCCACTCTCTGCCCAAGAGTCACAACCATCCTTCACACATCTACTAGCTGGGGAAGGCATGTTGAATGTAAAACAATTGGAATTTTGTGAACAAGGGGAAAAAAAAAGGCGATCCGCTAGAAGATGAATGTGTTGCTGATCAAGTTCACGATTGGTGTTTGGGTAATAAGTGTAATTGACAAGAATACACGAAAGGAATGCGAACGATCAGCCCCCTTTATACTTGACTGCTGCAACGATGGGCCCGTAGAATGGTAGTATTTGGCGTTACGCTTGGGTCGTTGATTGGGCCAAGTAATCATACATAACGGTGGTAAATGGATTGATGTTGGGCTGACGACAAATGAACTTCAGGGAGTGTGTTGGTTCGAGCAAAAGAGGGACCAACTCTTCATGTCAACCAACGGAGTGGTTATTGACGAAGACGGAAGTCGCCGATCACAACACATTCCTTTGTGCCCCCCCTGCTCAATTGGCCCCCTCAGCCAGGCCTTTCGGCGCTAAGTAAAACAGCCTTGGCAGGTAGCACTCATCCACAGTCGCGCCTCCTATTTGGCCAAAGAGTCTGCCATAAGGTCCCGCATTCAGGTATTTATCTTACTTTGGCAGAGCTCCTTCTCCCATTCCTGGCACTCCCCGAACACTTTTCGACAATGCCTTTGTGGGCGTGTGATTTTGAGAGCTGCCACAGACCAGCTGTCCGCACTCTCGGCGATTGCGTGGTCTGCGACCGCCATTTGTGCTCCAACCATCTTGAACCTGAATTTCACACCTGCCCCCGGTGGGAGGTTGGTTTATTTCCTCACTCAGCGCACTTGCTCGCTAACTCGTCAATTGTCAGGACGCGGACTCTTACGATCCTGTAGCCCGGGATGCTGAAAGGCGTGAGCTCACAAAGCTGATCGAGGTGATCAATACCCACGCCCTTGAGGCACGAGCCAGTCATGTACGCCAAGGCATACCTTGCTCTATCCCTCCGCTCCAGTATGACAGAGCGACACGAAGTTCTGTGATGGGCGGCATGAACTATCATATTGAAGTTCGTTTTGATGATGGAATCACATGGATCGCCCGCATCCGCAGGTTCAATGCTACGTCTCCTCCGACAGCATTGCGAGATTATATCATCCAGAGTGAGGTTGCAACTCTCATGTTTTTGGAGCAGACTGGCGTTCCCGCTCCAAAGGTTTACGATTTTGCACTTGAACATTCTGGCAGCCCTGTGGGAGTTGGTTTCATTCTGATGGAGAAGTTACCCGGGAAATCTTTGAGATGGTCCATTGCAACTCAGCAACAAAGGGAGAAGGTTATGAACCAACTTGCGGATACGTTTGTGGAGCTTCAAAAATACCCTTTTGACCTTCTCGGCTCCCTCGATAGCCCTGGCGGATCTCAGGTTGGCGCATTTGCTCGAGAATCACTCACCAACTTTGTGCAATCCGAAATGCACACCACTGGGCCCTTCTCTTCTTTGGAAGAATATCACATATCCTCAATCCGACTCATCTTGGATTTAATTGTTCGAGAGGAGATGTACTCGCAGCAAGCAGTGGATGCCTACTTAATCCACCGATATCTCATTGACTTGGTGCCGCGTGTGTTGCCTTCGGTCCATGATGACGAGAAGTTCTATCTGAAGCACGCAGACGACAAGGGAGACCATATTCTGGTGGATGAGCATTTCAACATCACTGGCATTATCGATTGGGAGTGGGCTCACACTGCTTCGCCTGCACATGCCTTTAACTCTCCCATTGGCTTTTTACCAGTTGCAGACTTCTACTGCGGTAAGAACAGCCTGGGTAATGACGAGGCTGTTTTTGCACGCCTGCTTGAGGAAAAGGGCCATCGAGATCTGGCCCGTTTTGTTTGGAACGGTCGGTTACAGCATAGGTTCGCTTTCTGCTGCGGATATGATCTTGCGGACTGGGACGGATTCCTAGGCCTCTTTCGAGGGCTTCGAGACGCTGTAGGGGTTGACGAGGGTTTGGAATGGAATGAGTGGAAGTTTGCCGCATTGCAACGCTACAAAGACGATTCTGGGCTGCAGCTGCTGTTAACCAGGCATCAGGTCTCACCGATACTTTGATGTCAGGGGACCGGAGCGGGAATTGTGGACCTCCCTACATTTCCTGTTGGCTTACCCTAAGCTCGGCCACGGGTGAAGGTGAAATAGCAACCGTCAGGAATCCATGCAAGTCGGGATCCGGATTGGTGTGTTGAGATTTGATGAAGTTAAATTAGTTGAATTCGACGTACATTTCACCTCTGAAATTAAATGATTGCTGAAACTAAATCAACATATTCGTTACTATCAACAAGGTAAACTAGCTATGAAAAGGGAAACGTAGCAGTGACTGCACAAGACCAAACCAAGACGAACTATAGAACAAATAGAGAAGAAACCATTCATACATGAACCCAGTAAAGCCACCCTACAACAAACAGACAATTGTTAATGAAAGGACAGGCAGAACATGCTGCCTCGAAAGAGTGATGGGAATGCTAATCGGCGCTTAGGAGATGGTAGCAGAGGCTCTCATAAACTCCTTGAACATTCCCATCAATGCCGCCATGTTTTGATCCGTCTTCGCCATGTTTTGATCCATCTTGATCGTGATATCCTTCATATCCTTCATTTGGTTTTCGAGGTTTTCGACTTTGTCCTGCAGTTGCTGGACCATACGACTCCCTGCCTCTGAGGATGCACCTGGGTTCTGTCTTTGGCGGCCAAGATGGTCATCGGAGGGCGTTATTGCTTGAGAATCTCGCAAGGCCCTTCGACGGACAGGGTCTTTCTCAACCCTTGACGGGTCATAATACTCACTGACCCAGCCAGCTTCACTAGGTGGGAGAATACCATCCCTCTCACAAACCCTTCTGATCTCGGCTGTAGCACTAGATCGGCCGAGGACCTTGGATAGGCTCGTAGTGGTTAGCATCTGAATACCGTTTTGATGAAATTTGACACAGCAGTCTGCGTTTGGGTCCTTTTTGTTGGCAGCAGTATTCTTTCGCTTTGTTTGCGATTTAGTGACCCAAAGGAGCTGGTCAAAATCGTCACGTTGCTTGTGAGACCATTGAGATTGGCCTCCTGCTAGGTTCTTGAAGCCGTCCATCTTCCAGTATCTGCTAACTTCCAAAAGGCCGACGTCAGAAGCCGACTCGAGACGGCGGATTACCCGTCCGTCATCTTCCTGCGTTTCAATACAAACCTGGGTCCCGAAAGCACCCTGCTTTCGGACGCCTACGATGAGGGATCCATCCGCGGCCTGGGATGTAGTCCATGGATACTCTATGGTGATTTGTGAAGAGTTTGCTGCCGACTCAGCAGCATCTACGAGGCTCAAAGCTTCATTCATAGCCAGGTTTGCTGCCTTGGTAGCGTCAGCAGCCGTTGTATGTGCGGCCTTGGCAGCTTCGAAGGCTTCAGTAGCCTCTTGGATGGTTGAGGCCAGAGATGCCTTTTCCGCACAAGCTTTTGCGACCTCCCTTGCGGCAAGAGCATTGGCAACTTCCGCAATGATGGCCTGCTCGGCTTCCTCAACTCTGGCTACGGTGGTATCGTCGAGGCCCTCCAACCTATCTTTGGTCTCGGTGATACTCTGTAGATATGTTTCGGCTAGGACATGAGCATCTACGGCTGCAACAGAAGCTTCAATAGCCGCCTGGGCCTTATCCTTGATCCCGCTTTTGGTAGCATCTGAATCTCTCTTCTTCAAGTACTCATTAGGAGTTAGAACGGTCCATAGTTTCGGGAAATGGTTTCTCTTGATAAAAGAGTCGATCAAAGTTTTCTCCTTCATGATCTCGGATCTCGCCTTCTCGTTTGCTGGGTCGTTGCAGAGTATCCCATACCTCTGCCCTACCTCATTGTAGTGAGGACCAAAAAAGGTAGCCCCGGGGATGGTCCACTGGTTTTCTTCAATATTCTCGGCCCGGTTTGCCGCCATAATCTTAGCGTTTAGGCGGTATAAGTGCCCAAGAAGGACTGGGTCAGAGGGGTCTTGCCCCAAACGATGGAGCAGAGGCGTTGCCTCGTCGTAAAATTAGTCACACGTTGAGGTGGAATAGGAATAGTATCCTCGTCTATAGCGGTATCGGGCTCAGAAGCGTCAAACTGTTCCTCACCATCCCAGTACATGACTTCGTCAATGTCAAGGTCATCTAGACCCATCTTTCTAGCCGCGCTGCGCAGTTCTAAGCAATCTCGTCAGTACCAAGATGCCAATCCGGGATGGGAAGTAGCTATTTACTCTTAAATACGGCCTCGGCATTTGGGTGTTTAATGAACTTGGGGTGCAGCATGCACCCCAAGTGTCTCCAGGCAGCCAAAACTTCCTTCTCGGGAGAGTTCGGGCTGATCCCCAAGATCTCGGCATACGAGCTGTCAAAGCAACGCATAATACGTTTAATCTCTACATCTATTTCATCATTGGCGTGATTGTCGGCTGCGCCGGATACTTGTTCCTTTATCTCCGCTGGCTTAGATGAGGAAATTTCGGGGAGCTGGCGCATTGCTGCGGCCATCCTCTCCTTGTCGGCCGCAATTCTACCATCTTCGACAGCGGGTGTTGCTTCTGGGGTTGCTAGCCCAAAAGAGTTCTGGGAGACTTTGGCTATCTGGTTTGGGTATCTTTCTGCTGCAACAAAGAACACAATATCTTAACACATNNAACACATCAGAGCATCATAACCAATGCTAGCACAGTTGCCTAAGGAGACTTTGGCATTGATATCAGTGGTGTTCTTTGGGGGGACTTGGCTATTCGTAGCCATAGTTGGTATCGTGTGGTGTTGTTTGGTAGGAAGAAATGGACCTGATATCCTAGGTATTCGAGGGCCTTATATAGGTTTTGAATGCAACGTAAATGATAAGCGTGCTGATCAAACAAGCGAGTCGATCGCTCTGATATTTTCAAGCAGAGAGTAGTTTACTGCGCTATGCCCAGCCAAAAAGTACCAAGTCTTCGGCACGCTTTTTGGTCGGCTTGTTTTATATAATCCACTCCAGCTAGATCGGGGCACCGCCCCACAAAAGTCATTCAAGGAGCTCACTATGGGAAGGTTCCCGTAGTGGGACGGAGTTGGTACCTAGACCCACCAATTGGAGTGACTCCCCTGAAACAGCATCCAGAACGTCTTGGATGAAGCTGATGCTGCCTTAAGCACACCTCTACCTGCTACTGGCATGTTTAAAAGCCCTTATCTCTTCTCTCTGTCCTTAAGCGGCGGGTTGATATATACTTACCTTTCGATGGACAACGTGGAGAATTACGTAATCATAATCTACTCTCTGTCAATTTGCTGCGTCATTTTCTTGACAGCTCTCTTCCATTGTCGGTCATGGATTGCAAAGCTGTGGGGCGCTCTACGGCTCCCTATCTTGAAACACTTGGTCTTCCCTGCGGTGTCTGACACCTGGCACCCTCTGGTGGAATGGAGCCGAGCGGATGCGTTGGCCCTGTCCGCTTACATAGCGCTGAATATCTTCTGCCTCTGGTTCCAAGCCGAGTCATTGTCCTCGGCAGGGCAACGCGCTGCCAAATTGTTGATGGTCACCTCGATCTGTCAGTACGCGGTGTTACATCTCGACTCAATCACCAACACACTTGGCTTAGGATGGCGCACTGTTCGTCGTCTGCATGGTTCAATAGGAATCATGGCCTTTTCCTTACTTGTTTTCCATGTGGTAGTTGTTGTTCGAACATCTTCCGAGCCATTTCTCTTGGACAAACCGGAGAATAAGTGGGCGGTCCTAGTAAGTTCGTTCTATCTAATGATACGGGGAACCTCGCTAACGCCGAATCACAGGCAGCATCAGCTATAGGTACGCTTCTCCTTCTCTCCATCCCGATTTTTAAGAACAAGTTTTATGAGGTGTTTCTCCGCCTCCACCAAGCCTTAGCAGTCTTTTCAATTTACGGGGTTTGGGTGCATCTGGCTTCACGACCGTTCCTTTCACGTCTCTATCTGTACTCGTTAGTCGGGGTGTCTGGCTTCACTACTCTCCTGCTTGGAAGTCTGACTATGTATCGCAACGGACTCTTTGGCCACGGCTTCCCCCGGGCAACCATCATAAACTCAGATGACGTCATTCTTCTGAGCGTAAAGCTGCCACGCCCTCTTCCCATATAAGCCGGACAATTTGTAAGTCTTTGGGTATTCACTGCGTCAGCTAGGCTTAAATCCTTACTGTAAGCCTATCCTTTCGTGGTGGCATCTTAGTCTAATGCCCCCCTGACCGCTCTGGATTTCCTCATTAAGCCGCGTTTGGGATTAACTCGGCAGCTCCTCCGCCATAGCAGGGTGCAGAGAGGGTCCTGCATCGCCCTATTTAGCGGCCCACACGGCACTAGCGTTCCGACTAACGAATATGATGTAGTTCTCATATTAGCTAGCGGGTTTGGAATCATAGCGTAGCTACTATATCTTAAAAAACTCATATACGGATATAATAGCCGTAAGGCCCGTACTCGCTGAGTTTATCTAGTTTGGAAACTAAAAACTCTTGGTAAGAGACAGATAAGTAAGATGTTTTCTCAGCTAACAGGACAAGAATTGGCTGCTGCGGTCAAGGATCTGCTGAATGACGCGCTGGTAGACGACACTTTGGATGATGGATATGTCAGTAGTGCTATACATGTTGGCCGGGCTTATTGCTGATTGTGACTAGATCCTTAAGATATCAATTTACGTCGAACAAATACCCATGGGGGATGACATCAGCCCCCGTGCAACTGTTATCAAGGGCTTGCCTGACTTTGATACAATCACTAGGGAAGAAGTCGAGGGCAAGCATATTAGGAGAGTTCAGGAGGAAGCCAAAAGCAGGGAGGATATGTTAATTTTAGGCGAGTTTCCCCCAAAGAGCTCTCACCCGCCCTAGGTACTGACCCGTTTAGTTTCTGCATCGGCCGAAGTAAGGCATGTCCTGCGAAAGATTGTGCGAGGATATCTTGATGACAGAGTAGATATGGTGGAGCTGGACTATCAGCCAGATGAATGACTGAGAGATGTACTCAGATAAGTTAGCTACTGTAGGTCAAGACAATCTATTTACCTTCTCCACCAACCTCAAGTATTTAGCAATCCCTTACAATTATTTCTAGTTTAGGATAGACCAGTCTATAGTAAGGCCTGGTCCCCATTTTGCCACCCAACGTACTCATAATCTAATCGAGACCAAGTCATGACTAGGAAGAACAGTCCACGCAACTTTTTCTTCTGCCACGAGCACAAAAAAGGGTGCTAAGATCTGATGAGTAATTATACCATAAAGGAGGTTAAGTTTGTACAGACCTTCAACAACTCATCTGTGGATGATGCAGATGTTGTCACTGATAGGAAGTTCACAGCGTTTGGGGACCAACACTCCGGTTCGTCCAGCCCAACATGGGGGCTTTCCTTCACATATCCTTGCATCAGTTCCATCATGATGTAGCCGAGATCTTTGATGTCTTTGCTGGAACTCGGGCTGGCACAATGTTCCTGACTATCTAATGTCCTGGTTGATATTGGTTTCGACCTCAAGCTGATGGTAACTTACAGATCTTGACATTGCCATTTGGGTGTAAAAGCACCTGAGATGACGATAAACGGCCATGATGTAGCCCTCTCTTCTCCAGATAATGTAAACCTTCGACTATCTGTATTATGTTAGCCAGTAACGTTTGCTATGGGTTTTCTAAGAAGAGCATACCTGGCCAATGATGGCCGCAAGTCTGTCGTCGTTCAGATACGGATTTCCAACCACGTCCTGGAGAGACCTGGCCATGTGTTCGTACACCACGTAATATTTGCCCTTGAATTGGTAGATCTCGTGAGCTGTCACAAAACTAGGATGCTGGATGGACCTGATAACCTCCATCTTAGCACTGGCGTCCGCGAGTGCAAAAAGTCGGATAGCGACAACATCGCCAGATATTCCTCTTCTTTCGGCAATCATCATAGTCTCGTTCTCGCCAAGATTGACAGTACAAATCTTCTCGTAGGTGGTCCATGGTGAAGCTGCCTTCACAAGCATGCAGTCCGTAGCGCGCTCACCTCTTTCGAACGCTTGAACTACTCTCAGCATCTCGATCTGACTTGGATTACGGTCGGTATGATCTGAAGGACGCTTCTTTTGGAGCCGATTAGCCGGCTTGTGAGATATCGCTTTTTGTTCCATCTGAATAAATTCCGAGGGTAGGGTATAGAGTGGGGGGTGGAAAGTGATGGTCAGGTCTTGCCAGCGGCGTTATATAGATCGACGTTAATATCCAAAGGTCACCTCGAAAGGTTAAAATATTTGGTATATTTCAGACTTAGCATGCGAGGTCGCTCTCTTAATTAGCCATATTAAAGCCCCCCTCTTCTGCCACTCCTCGAGATTGACTTGATCTGGTTCTTCAACCTATTGTAAAATGAAGCATGAGTTTTTCACAGGTCAGCTATCGTATCGATCAAGAACGCCGTGCCAAGTTCTGTGGTACAGCTTCCCTCAGAGTGAAGGCTCTACGTTTCAGTGAACCGGACAATATTGGCGGCCAGGCCTCGGACGGGCGAAGCGTGGAACCACTGAAGCGCATGTTCCGTGAAGAGAAGGGCTATCGCAAAGAGGACAGCCGCCATCACGCAAAAGCCATCATAAGTCTAGATGTTTTAGCGGTCACGCTCCTCGATGCTGGGATACAGGCTGAACGACTTCGGAATGAAACAGAACCATACGCAGAGCTTGAGATACCACCAGGCACTCAACTAGAATGCCTACAGCGTTATGATAGAGTCGCAGCGGCTGATGAAGCCTTTGATGGGATAGACAAGCGTTGGGTAGTAGATCTGTTCCTAGATGGTAAGCCGTCATGGATAAATTACGAAGGTCGCTGCTAATTATGAATGCCCTAGACCTCAGTAAAGAGTTGAGAAGACTGTTCGTTGAAGAGCATGATTACCAGAAAGCGCCAGATGATAGGAAATTCTACCGTAAGATCCGAGAATATCAGGGCATTCATGGACAGAAAAATCAGTATTTTGAAAGGCTATGGCTTAGGCATCTATCGGCCGTTTCGCGAAACCGGAGGGATCTGTTTGAGCAACTCAAGCGTCACGATACATACCTAAAAGCTTTCGATGACTTGCTGGACATCCCTGCCTTGTTTTGCGGGTTCAGACTAACGGTGATACACCAAATGATAAGCATGAGGTGTGAAGAGGTGCTGCCCCATTGAGCGTGCTTACATATTGCTTTACTGACATCTTCCAGCTTAATCTTGCGTACTTGAAGCTCATACTGGACAAATGGAGGCAAATATGCGGAAATGACAAGCGGAAGATGCAACGTATTGGGAAAGAGGCGATTGAAGCTCTTCAGGGAACTGCGCCAGGAGCTTGCTCTGCAGATTATACCTCCCTTCTCGGCAGGTTGAGGGGAGGTCACATACTTGGAAACTTCTCGGAGCAAGAGCGCGAAGAGGTCTGGTCCCAGATATGCGCCGTGTCTAGAAACTGTTTAATTCCCTCTCTCCATACGTTCTTTGAGGATCTGAAGTTCCTCAAGGGTGCTGCCGACTCCATGAGAAGGCTGATGCACCTGGGTCCGAGAGACACCATCGCGGGTCGCCTGGAGAGCATGTTCATGGATACCAGCCAGGATCCGGGACAGTGCGTAATCCAGACGTCCGATCGCAGACATACGACTGTTCCGGGTCATGCCGGGATTCGATTCGAGTTGGGCTACCGCCAACTTTGGCTAGCTGCTTTCCGCGAGTACCGGGACCTACCAGCAGAACCACAAAAGAAGGACCTACTAGCGAAGCCGCGCAAGAAAGCAGATGAGGCGACGCTCTTTTGGTTCGCATCCCTTGCCTCTCAACTCGGCTTTGAATCAGAACAGATTCGGTGCATACTCCAAACCTCACCTAATCGGCAAGTCACAGAACGGTCTCTCCTTATAGCTAGAAGACCGGGACAGTATAAATACAATGATCTCGAGGGGAGTATTTAGCAAATAATGAGAATCTTTAATACAGCAGAATCAGTCTCGGCGGTGCAATCATCCGTATACGTTAAGAGCGATAAATATAGAGAGGGGCTAGCGAGATTCGGCATGCCCCATGATATTGACTATAACC
The DNA here is from genome assembly GCA_012931995.1 of Fusarium albosuccineum. Classification (NCBI taxonomy): domain Eukaryota; kingdom Fungi; phylum Ascomycota; class Sordariomycetes; order Hypocreales; family Nectriaceae; genus Fusarium; species Fusarium albosuccineum. The sequence goes on from JAADYS010001101.1 coordinate 12,241, forward strand.
GGGACAAAGTATCGCTCTTTCTTCCTACCCTCTATAGAGAGCCGGAGACTCTCCTTCCTCGTATGACATCATTTTTTGTGCGCCAATCGGTGTATTTTGCCTTCTTCGGGCGGGAACTTCCCTCAGAGATCGACCTTTGCACTCTGCGAGACGCTGTTGGTTCAGTTGATGTCTCCATGTCGGAGCCAGCGTCCTCGAAAGGCCAAGCAACTATAGTCGAGATGGAGGAGGGGCCGGAAAATTCAGCGGGGGTGGGGGATGAGATCGAGAAGCAGCAAGAAAATTTGTCTAGTATTCTAAACACATTGAGCGAACAAAACACCAATCTTCAACAGTTGACACAAGTCACGGAGGAGAGGCAGGTGACTTTGGATGCCCTGGTAGATAGGCAAGCCGAGGAGCAAGCAAGATTTGACATGCTCGTATCAACAGGCCAAGCACAGCTCGATCAGCTATCGACCCTACAACAGGCAAAGAACAGGGAACTCGAGAATCTAGAAAGTCTACTACAAGCACAGCAAGAGCAACTGATTCAACTTGCTGAGGAGGAGCGTCGGAAGCGGGAAAAGCTGGAGGATCTAGAACAGCAGATCAGGGTTAAGCAGGAAAGGCTTAATCGGGGCCTCGAGGAACAAAGGCAGGAGAAAGTCAAGGAACAAGCTCGAAGGCATTCCACATTACAAACTATTGTCGAAGAGCAAGGCCATCAGGCCACGGGCGAAGATCGATCTGATAAAAGCATGACCGCCGGCTCGAAAGAGCCACTGGAGACGACTGAGAGAATTCAAGACACGCCAAGCCCGGAGACAAGGGCGCGAAGACTGACACGATTCGAGTTTGAGAAGCTAATGGGTAGTTCTGAGGATGTACCATCGGCAAATGGGTCCTCCAAGGTCAGCATCATATTCAAGACTCGGGCGAGAAATGGGGAGTGGACTGTGTCCGATAAACTCCTTGTCGATTCATCGGATCCATCGATCGTTGAACGGGTCGCTGCAAAATATATGAGAAAGCAGTTCTGCTTGTATGATACTGAATATCACAACCTCATTCCTAAAACATGTTTCAAAAAGGTCACAGCAAATGGAACAAATACTATTCTAGTAATTCCTGTTTCTAGAGCAAGCACCCTGAGCGGTGGGCGGGATATAGCGGATGGTGAAGTCCGAAAGAGAGCGAACATTGTGGGTAATGGGGCTGAGACAGACCAAAGAGACAGGAATCGATGAGAATAAAGATTTGCTCAAGCGATATCATGCGTGAGCCTCGTTGCGTGCGAAGCCGGCTGCGAACGAGTTGTAGCTTGAGCTAAATGCAGCATCTGCCGAAAGTCGTGAGCAGTTTTCAGATTGAGCAGATCTGCTCAATCAGCAGGTCTCGTGTGCGGGTCTGCCTACGATGTAATCTGCGTAAGCAGGTCTGCATGCGACCGAATCTGCATACGCAGGCATGCTTACGTGATACACAATGCGATTTGGGCAAGTCATACATGCACCACCGGCGGTGCACGTATGACTTGCCTGCAATTTGTGGTCAGAATCTGTCACGTTGTGTGTTTTAGGTAATAGGGTGTGGGATCGTTCACCGGTATAAGAATGTATCTGGGACTTGGGAGCGGGGAATGCAGAGAACGAGGACAATACACATCGAATCAGGCACCCAAGAAAATCAGAGATCGTGACAGAATCAACACAACGGAAGTGCAAAAGGCTTAGCGGATCTAGCGGCCCTATGGGATTAGTTGTCCCGGGCGCAATAAAACTTAGCATGGGGACAAAAATGCCTCGTCCCAACATATAAAGGGGCCTCTGATCCCCCCAATTTGCATCCTGCACGCTCCCAGAGAGAGGCTCGGATAAGCTTCGGCAACGGCAACCCTAGAGTCTCCACATACCCGATCTGATTGGTTCCCAGTACAGGAACCTTCCCATACTGGGCATGAATGCGCAGGAAAGGACCTACCGGCGACCTACTGGCTCGAATAGGAGGGAAAGTTGTGTTCCTGCATTTAGGCATGCGATAAGGCGTGCTGCTTTGTCTGTGCGTAGGTTGGAAGCGTCTTTTTTTGTGAGCTCATTGTACAATGGGCTTGGGGGAAGCGTATCAGACAATGGCCTTAGCTTCAGTATTCTCTCAAAGAACATTCTAGAATTCTTCTCGTCGTGCCTATAAATAGTGCCCTGGTCCTCCCCTACTGCCCCTCCCACTCTCTCCCGCTCTCCCGTTGCTCATACGCGCCTACATGTGCTCTTTATTCTATTAGCGTGTGCCAAAATGCTACCTGATGCAGATCAAGTCTTGCATGCATTCGGTAGGCTGAGTGTTTCAGATCGCTGGAAGGTATCGTGTTTCAGATCACCCCCCACCCTCAATCCAAAAGCCAGGGGCTCAGATGTCAGCAGGCCCTCTCCAGTATGCTGGACCTGATGGTCTCTCGAACTCCAGATGACAGCTCCCACTTTCGTGCTTTATGTGCTAGAGTGCGGGGGATAAGCGCTGAAATCCCCACACCGGAAGCGACGCCACCTCCCACCACTGGCAGCCTTACAGGACCGCAAAACCTCCCTGAACCCACTGTGGCGCCTCAGGACGCTGATCGTTTGCAACCCAGCGGTAATACCGCCGGCTCGCCAGGCTTCCCATTGCAACAAAGAACTGAGCCTGGACTGCAACCCACGGGTTCAAGCTTATCAGAGCATGAGGGTATCCATCAGAGCGATCAGTCCCAGCCCGCTCCTGAGACTGCCCCTGACAATCAATCCCAGTCTGCAACTGACACCGCCTCTGGCGACCAACCTACGCATGGAACTGGAGAGCCTCCAGGCCCAAAGCCGCCAGCCAAAAAACCCCCGCCATTCGGCGAAGCGAGGTTTGCGAAGCTAAACTCCGATTTACGTAAGGAATCGGAACCTAACCCCAGTCTCCTTTTCGGAAAGGCGTATGATTTGTGCCAGGCACTGAGAGGCACAAGCCCAGCGCAAGAAAAAATTGATCCTTCAGATCCGTGGCGACAACAGCTACGGACGCATATTACAAACCTCGAAGCCAAGAAGAAGGACGAAGACGGCAGAGCTCTCTATACTACAACGGCCAAACGATACCGCTGGTACCAGTTTGCCACCGAGTATGAGAAAGACAGAACGGAAATGGCCAAAGAAGATGCAAGGAAGCGCGCCAAACAGAAAAGGCGAAAGCCACAACCCAAACGCCCCAAGGCATATACAAAACCAAAAGAGGATCACGCATTAGTGAAATTGATCCGCGATTGTTGGGGCCTCCACTCTTCGTTCGTAGTCACCCAGGATGATTGGAGACGAACCAAGGCGGTATACCTACTGGCTACAGGTTGGAAGACCAATGCTGGAATTAGTTAAACGCATGGGCTATGCGGCATTCATTGCTCCGGGATTACTCTTGGCTAATGGCCGGTGAGTCAGGAGCTTCTCTTGGTTGAATTTTCTGACTTAGACAATGCAAGCCTCAAGAAAGTAGGAGTAAGGCGACTTAATGATTTCGCCGATTACGTCGATAAATGCTATGTTGACTTCAAGTTGGAGCTGGCAACTATCGAACCTATTATAAAACAAGCGATACAATCTGGTCGTTTAGAGGGACCGCTTCTCTTTATTGAAACACTAACCCCCGAGTCAATATCTGCCGTAAACGACTTCTCCCTAGACTACTGGCTGAGTCGCACTCTCCTGATAATATGGTGGCCGGTACAGGAAAATACGCAACCCCCGTTACAGGAAAATACGTAACCCCCGTTATAGGACTGGCCAGCTCAGGGAAATGGACTAGACGAGCACTCTGCTAAGTTGCAAACGCCTGCACCCGGGGGTGACTTTGATCTTCAAGGTTTGCCGTCTGGAAGTAACTTTGATGCCCAAGGTTTGCCTCCCGTCGGGACGCTGACTGAGG
>JAADYS010001102.1:0-22035 GCA_012931995.1 Fusarium albosuccineum
TGCTGCCGCCGCCGCCGCTGCTCCCGCCAACACTGAGGTTCAACCTTTGACCGACATTACAAACAAGATCAACACTGACGATGACACCAAGACCTCCAAGACTCAACCTCGCCCCCAGCGTGAGCGCCGTGAGCGTGGCCCTCCCGCTGATGGAATTCCTTCCAAGACCAAGGTCATGGTTGCCAACTTGCCCTACGACCTGACCGAGGACAAGGTCAGTTGCTTCTGTGATTCACCGCAACTTGACCTACCGTGCTAACCCACTTTACAGCTTATTGAGCTTTTCAAGGCTTATGAGCCCTCTTCCGCCAAGATCGCTCTCCGACCCATTCCCCGATTCATGATCAAGAAGCTTCAGGCTCGTGGTGAGGCTCGCAAGGGCCGTGGTTTTGGCTTCGTCACCCTGGCCTCTGAGGAGCTTCAGCAGAAGGCTGTTACTGAGATGAACGGAAAGGAGATTGAGGGCCGTGAGATCGCCGTCAAGGTTGCTATTGACAGCCCTGACAAGACCGACGAGGAGCACCACGAGGGTTCTACCAACGGCCAGACGGAGGCCGCCCCTGCTACTGAGGCTGCTCCCGCTGCTGAGAAGGCTGCTGCTGCTCCCGCGGCTGCTGAGAAGACTGAGGCTGCTGCCCCAGCTGCCGCCCCAGCTGCCGCTACTACCACTCCCGCCACCACCGCCTAAGCTGGGCCTGGCGCGAGTCTCATGGGTATGAAGATTCTTCGTACTACAATGATTACTCTTACGATTTGGCACGCGATTTGAACGATTTCTCTTACGGTAGATTCTCGCTACAACGATGAAAAGAAACTATGCGGTTTACTTGACACCTTTATCTGGGTTCTAGGGAACGTATGCAACAGCGGATCGAACTCTCATGAAATCTCGGAATGGTGTTTTCTTGTCAACCTTGTTCTCTTTTCTCACACTTAATATCTTCATAATCGGAACCCAAAAAACCTCACAGGCCCTCTTCCCATCTTGTATTTGTATCCCCTTTTTCTCCATCGCCCTTCTGGGTTGTACACTAGTTTACGACTGGAGGGAGAGAAAAGCTTGGCGTTATTATTAAACAGGGTCTGATTGCAGCAAGCTGAGATTTCTTGTGAATGAGAGTGACTGTTTTGTGTAGTGAAGTAAAGCGACGTGAGATGAGTGAGTGAGTGTGTTGAACGTGTCAATCATACTGTTTGACAGGCCCAGAACAGGGTTTGACGTTTGGTCAATGTGTGGGGATGGTCGGGGAGGCGTCATGGTTTTTCCCCTGTTACTGAATGCGTGCAGCTCCGTTTGCGCATGAATGCTCAGAGTGCTAGTTGCCATAGTGTCACTTTACTGGTGCCCCGGGCCCCTCTTTTCAGTCGAGCTTCTCTTGTTGAACTGCCTATGTGAAGAAGGAGCCAAGGAACGCCAGACAGAAAGGCTCACGTGGGCAGTGGACATCGATTGTTGGTTCTAGAATCTTGAAGTGCTGTTTCTGATGATCAGGTATGAACTGCAGCGGACTGCCCCGCCGGGCCAGCCCCTTAAACAAAGTCTAAAGGACCCGACCTTGGCATGCTTGAGGTGGACACGGGAGGCCCAGGGCCCATGCTTGAGAGCACTGGGCGCTGAGTGGTGCAGGGAGCCGGGGCCAGTTCAGGGAGCGCAGGGCATGGGCTCTAGCGCACCGAGACATTCATCTGTCTCCCTTTGCATTTGTTTCGAAGCGCCAACTGGGCATCAACCATACCTTGAAGAGGCATTCGTCACCCAAACAAACAACCTACCTCGGGACTTGATAGCACTCGGTCTGATACGGCTTCTACTTGTTCGCCATGGCGTCCAAGGGCATGTGGGAGGTTGATCCCGAGACGCGGTCCAAGGTAAGTCAAGTCTTTTGCCCGTCTCCTTTCCTCTCTTCCCTCGCATTCTGGCTTCGCTTCTCCCTTTGGCCGTCCCCTGGCTGCCATGCGCTCACACGTGCTGACACCCACGATAGCTTGCCGCCCTCCAGAAGGAATCCAAGAACAACCTCTGCTGCGACTGCAATGCGCCATCCCCGCAATGGGCCTCTCCCAAGTTTGGCATCTTCATCTGCCTCTCGTGCGCCGGCGTACACCGTGGCCTCGGCGTCCACATCTCCTTCGTCAGGAGTATCTCGATGGACGCCTTCAAGTCGAGCGAGATTGAACGAATGCGACTCGGTGGCAACGAGGGATGGAGGAACTTTTTTGAGGAACACGAACAGACCAAGATGATGGGCATCACCTGGGAGGACTCGACCATCGCGGAGCGATACAGCGGCGAGGTCGGCGAGGAATGGAAGGAGAGACTGAGCTGCAAGGTCGAGGGTCGCGAATACGTGCCCGGCGCGAAGAAGCCTGCCCCTGCGCCCGCGAAGCCGGCGTCACGAACAAACACTCCCATGAGCGGCGTCGCTGGCCGGAACCAGAGCCCTGCGCCAGGATCAGGCAAGGTCAAGGTGGATGACCAGTACTTTGCGAAGCTCGGCGCCGACAATGCGTCGCGGCCGGATCATCTGCCTCCCAACCAGGGAGGAAAGTATGGTGGATTTGGAAACATGCCTGCGTCAAGCCAGCCAGACAACGACATGCCCAACTTTGCCGATATGCAAAAGGACACTGTCGCAGCGTTGACCAAGGGTTTTGGCTGGTTTACATCGACCGTCTCCAAGACTGCCAAGACCGTCAACGATGGCTACATTCAGCCCACCGCCAAGCAGGTACGTCATGCATCATCTCCCAGACTACGCCTCACGTGCATCTCTAGAGTCTTGACTGACACGACAAATTTTCTTGACACAGTTCGCCGAGGGTGATTTTGCCAAGCAGGCGCAACTCACAGCTGCCACATTTGCTAAGCAGGCTCAACAAGCGGGCAAGAATGCACAGGACGGCTTCACCAGGTTCGTGGAGGGCCCCGACGGCAATCGGAGCCGGGACGCGCCAATGGATGAGAGTAAGAAGAGCTTCTGGGACGAGTTTTCGAACCTGGCGGACCAGCGACAACCACCCAACAGTTCGATTGGCACAAGTGCTATGGGCATGGGCAAGAAGAACCCAGCTCCAGCACCGAAGAAGCAGGCGGATGAGTGGGATGATTGGTGAGCGGTCTTGATGACATGTAAGATGGCAGATAAAGATATACAAGATACGTCGTTGTCGTTGTCGTGGATGGTCGGGAGTTGGAGCATTGGAGTATAGGCGTGCTTGTTAATGGAGAGCGTCTTTGAGCAAAGAATTGGTTTTCTCCAGGATCGTCCAGCAAGATGGGACAACAAGGGTCGTTAATGCGAAAGGCTTCTGAGCTGTCCTAGGTATGCGAAGAGGCTATACATGGTTGGACTCGGCATTCTGCGTCAAGTCGCCGGCGGTCGAAGTCGGCTATAAGCCGATCTAGCAATGGCACTCGTCCAGAAGCAACGGCAAGTTTATTATACTCTTTCGGCATAGAATCGGTCGCTTTAAAGATGTTCGAGAAAGTAGAAACGGCGTATCTTGAACGAATTCCGATGTATAAGCCAAATCCTTGTGTCGATTTGCCCATCCCGGCGACCGGCCTCACAATTCCGAAGCGACATCGCTGGAACTCGGCGTCGAGACGGCGTCTGTCACGTGGGCCGTCGGCCGAGGTTGGAGCCGGCCCTAGCCGGTACCGCTCCCGCCCGAGCTTTGCCATGACGACTTGGCCGGCCCTCTTATACTTCTCGCCGCCCCCGTCCACTCTCAACCTCGCATTGAGCAGCAACAATTCACAATGTCGGCACTACGGATCCTCGTCCCCGTGAAGCGGGTTATCGACTATGCGGTAAGGACCCCTAGAGAATTGGCAACAGTAGTGATAGAGGGAACGGAGCGCTGATGTACGGATCCGGTGTCGCAGGTCAAGCCCCGAGTCAACAAGGCCCAGACGGGCGTCGAGACGGCCGGCGTCAAGCACTCGATGAACCCCTTTGACGAATTGTCAGTCGAGGAGTCTGTGCGCATCCGCGAGAAGAAGCGCGCCCCCGGCGGCGTCGAGGACATTTGCGTCATCTCGGCGGGGCCCCCCAAGGCTCAGGACGTGTTGCGGACGGCCATGGCCATGGGCGCGGACCGGGGCATCCACGTCGAGGTCAAGGATGGTGAGGAGCTGGAGCCACTGACAGTGGCCAAGCTGCTGAAGCAGGCCGCGGAGCAGCAGAAGAGCAACCTGGTGGTGCTAGGCAAGCAAAGCATCGACGACGACGCCAACCAGACAGGCCAGATGCTGGCAGGTCTACTGGGGTGGCCGCAGGCTACACAGGCGAGCAAGGTCGAGTTTGGCCCCGGCGACGAGGTGATTGTGACCAAGGAGGTGGACGGCGGCGTCGAGACTGTCAAGGCTAAGCTGCCGCTGATCATCACGACGGATCTGCGACTGAACGAGCCCCGGTATGCGAGCCTGCCCAACATCATGAAGGCGAAGAAGAAGAAGCTGGAGAAGGCGAAGCTGTCTGACTTTGGTCTGGATACTGTGAAGCGTCTCAAGGTGCTCAAGGTGACTGGTAAGTTTCGCTCACTACCCCGCCACCGTCTTGGAGCTTGCAATTGAGCTACAAGACAAAGACGGGACACCACTTGGTGAAAGATTTACGAATTACTGACACTGTTTGAACAGAGCCTCCGACACGACAGGGCGGTGGCAAGGTCGAAGATGTTGGTGGCCTGGTTAGCAAGCTCAAGGAGCTTGGTGCGCTGTAAATGGAAAGACAACCTGAATGAATAAACGTGGGTAGCTCCTTTGTGAATAGAGGGCCTTGACGTAGTATCTATGGAATAGAAGCAATGAACTTGTCATGTCAATGATCTACCATATCCAAAGAAGAATTGCCCTTGGCGATGTATTAGTTGTCGAAGTTGAGCGTTTCTAGTGCGAGTTACCCTTCCTAACACGGGTTGATAGGCAATTGTTCGACATTGAATGCGAAAACAAGAGTCAATGCTATCAATTGTACGCTATAGTACGTCTCTTGAAGAACAAGTGAGGGTTATTTTGAGAGCCAAGCCTACTTTTGTATTTCGTGTGTTTGCAACAACTTAGCTACATACTACAACAAACAGCCTCAGTCCTATGTGAAAAAGGCAAAAAAAGGCAAAGGTCTATGCCTCCTCGTCGAGAGGAGGTTTCGATCTTTGGATGTGTAGAGCAACAAGATGGGAAATCCCGCTGCCCCAAGTTGTTCCACTTGGTGCCGCTAGGGTGCGATAGAATAAATGGGTGGTGATTTGCACTTATAAGACGAGTCCCTGTGGAGACTTGGTCTCGTGAGTGGATGCCAAGTCGAAAAGAGCCATCAGCGTGGGAGGAGGGTTGCTGTGGTTGTGTTGGTGCATGCATCCTCTAGGAACCGGGTCGATTTAGCTCGGCATTCATCATCTGTCAGTTGTCAATGCCGCGCGCGGGGCACAAGCCACGGTGAGTTGCAGTTGCGACGTGTAATTGGTGTTGGTCAAGCGAGAGAAGAGAGGTGACGCAAAGCCTAAAAACTAAAACGATATCGGAGCCCCGGGGAGGATCCAGCCTGGGCCCCATGCAATGACAATCCATGGCAAGGGTCCAGGGCATCTTGGCGGGGCAGCCTGCAGCGCCCCAGCGATACGGCTGCCAGACAGGCGGCGCGCCCAAGCCGCCAGCGCCTATTTCGCTGGCATCTCGCTGGCGGCTGGGCGGCATCCGACTTCCGCCAGGGAGAAATTGCTGCAGGAACCCACTTGGTGAGAAAAAACTTGGCGGGGGACGGGACCACCAATGACCAACGCCGCGTTGTCAGAGCCCAGCGGCCTGTCTTTTTTCTCCTCGTCACTCCCCTCTGACTCTTCTTTTTCCTCTTCTCCTTCTCTTCTTCTCCAGCAGAAAGAAATCCTCGCGATAAACAGATTACCCCCCTGAACGATTCTACTTGGTCAATCACGCCTACCAAACGCCCACCGCAGCTATTCTGCACCTCTACTTAACACCCTGAGCTGAGCTTGTCTCCCAATCCGCTCATATGAACGGACGCCCTTCCGTCTTCACCTCGCAGGTACGTTTATACTATCGTCTTTTCTTCTGCCATTGTCGAGTCATGTTGTCGCGTGTGTTGTTGAGAACTCGTCCATCGTCGGTGGGCATCATAGCGCAACCCCACCATCACCACCAAAACATTCCTATTCCCGCCTCGAATGCGCAGAGATAGAGCTGCGATAGATGTTTCCTCGTGCCCAATTCCCTTATCAACATCGTCATGATGCTTCTGGCACCTCAATTGACCTGATTGCTGACTGTCCCGCGTCTATAGGATTATCTCTCTGGTTCGTGTGATACCCAAGCTTGGCCCTGACTCACCGCCATCCAAGCTCTCCCGAATCTTGTTGAGCTACTGAAACTAACTAATCTGCCCCGGCGTTAATAGACCATCTCTGGAAGTCCCAATCTTGCTAAAGGACTCCCTTGATCAACCAGCCACCACCTTACTAAACTCAAAATCAAAAACCCAACCAACCAACCTTCAACAATATCAACATGTTTTCCCGACTGGCAACCACCTTTGCCAAATCCGCGGCCAAGCCCGCGTCGGCTCCCGGCCGAACACCCCTCCAGGTCCGATACCTAGCCCAGCATGCTCAGACTACTGGTAGCGCCGGCAGGAAGATGCCCTTCACTGCTACCCGGGCTACTGCTCCTGTCGCGTCTCTCCCTGCGACTTTCACTATCCGAGTATGTTCCTCAATACTAGTATATATCGCGAGCATTCATGCTAATAACAACTCCAGGATGGCCCCGTCTTCCAAGGAAAGGCTTTTGGAGCCAATGCCAACATCTCTGGTGAAGCAGTCTTCACCACCTCCCTCGTTGGCTACCCCGAGTCCATGACCGACCCTTCCTACCGAGGCCAGATCCTCGTCTTCACCCAGCCTCTGATTGGCAACTATGGCGTTCCCTCCAGCGCCCGAGACGAGTTCAACCTCCTAAAGTATTTCGAGTCTCCTCACGTCCAGTGCGCCGGTGTTGTCGTCTCCGACGTCGCTGTCAACTACAGCCACTGGACTGCTGTTGAGAGCCTGGGCGAGTGGTGCGCCCGAGAGGGTGTTCCCGCCATCTCCGGCGTCGACACCCGCGCCATCGTCACCTATCTCCGAGAGCAGGGTTCGTCCCTCGCTAGGATCTCCGTTGGTGACGAGTACGACGCCGACGAGGACGAGGGCTTCATCGACCCTGGCCAGATCAACCTGGTCAAGCGTGTCAGCACCAAGGCTCCCTTCGTTGTTGAATCTCCTGGCGCCTCTCTCCACATCGCTCTCATCGACTGCGGTGTCAAGGAGAACATTCTCCGCAGCCTGGTCAGCCGAGGCGCTTCAGTCACCGTCTTCCCCTACAACTACCCCATCCACAAGGTCGCGGATCACTTTGACGGTGTCTTCATTTCCAACGGCCCTGGTGACCCTACCCACTGTCACGAGACCGTCTATAACCTCGGCCGTCTCATGGAGACCTCGTCTATCCCCATCATGGGTATCTGTCTAGGCCACCAGCTTCTCGCTCTCGCTGTCGGCGCTCGCACCATTAAGCTCAAGTACGGAAACCGGGCTCACAACATTCCCGCCCTTGACTTGACCACCGGCCAGTGCCACATCACCAGCCAGAACCACGGCTACGCCATTGATGCCAGTACTCTCCCCAGCGAGTTCAAGGAGTACTTTGTCAACCTCAACGACGGCAGCAACGAGGGTATGCTGCACAAGACCCGCCCCATCTTCTCCACCCAGTTCCACCCCGAGGCCAAGGGTGGCCCCATGGACAGCTCGTACCTCTTCGACAAGTACCTCCAGAACGTCCAGCTCACCAAGAGCAACCAGACCGTCTACAAGGACAACCGACCTAGCCCCCTGATGCTTGACATTCTCAGCCGGGAGCGTGTTGGCGTCGAGCCTATTCCCCTGGCTGCCATGGCCTAAGCGGATCAGTGTGACATCTTTTTCGGCGTATAGGATTGGTAGTTGGGTAACGGATGGTTGATTTTTTTATGAGAGAAGGATCAAGATTGAACCCTTTTTCGCTGTCGATATGTAGAGCACGTTGTGAATTGACGATTTGCAAATACCGTAACTTTTCTTCTGACCATTGGCGCTTGTGACGTGTGAAGACATGGGTGTGAGCTAGCCCCACTTAAACGCTAAATTGAATGCATGGCCATGCACGTGCAGCTCGCGTGCTCAACATCCGCCTAGAGGCCCAGGAGGCTTGTTGCTGAATAGTGATGACTTTACGACTTGAACGGCAACGGGCGGAGATGAGAATTAACAGAGCTTCAATTCCATGATATCATAAAGCCCATCCTATACCATCCCATCCCCGTTTCCTTGGATTATTTGGCCTTTTTTTAGTATTTCTCCCCGACGCCGCGTCCCAAGTGACCAGCCCCATTTTCATATCGTCATGTATATACACGGCAGGGCACAAGCCGAAGGGTGCTATAAACCTCGGCTCTCTGCATTCCTAGCTAGTAGTAAGCCACAAGGATGCCCTAGGGTCTATCCCGCATCCGAACCGACTCGCGGTCGTCGTCGTGCCGCGGTGCCCCACGGTCATCTTCATCAGCATCCGAGCCACGACGAGGTCGTCGGTCCCCGCGTGGAGGAGGTTGATATCGATCGCTGCGAGGTCGTCCGCCGCCTCTCCCACGGCGACGACCACCGCGGCGCTCACGGTCCATGGCGCGTTCGCGGTGAGGAGGGCGAATACCCTCAAACACCTCCTTACCCCTGTCGACAAAGGAGTCGCCGTGCTCAAAGGAGTATCGGTTGATGTCACGGCCGAGGTCGCGTTCGCGGTCGGATGTGTAGAAGGAGCGCATATTGTCGATGCGTCGGCGCGCAAGGTCCTCGGACACGGGCTGGTAGTTAACCGCGGGCCGTGTGTTGGTCCTCTTGAATGTACCGCCTGGGTTGGTAGGTGGAGGACGAGGACCAGGGCCGGTGCCAGGGCGGACGGGACGGGGTCCTGTGGGGATGGCAGGATCTCGGAAGCCCCTAGGGCCGAGAGGGATGGGGTCGTTGCTCATCGTGGAAGAGCCGGGAGGAGGCCTTGGGCCTGGGGGTGGGCCTGCGCGGGACATAGAGGCGGTAGCAGTTTCGAGATGCGCTTCAATGGAGCCGTCGGGACCGTCCTCGAAAATAACCTCCCACCGGGAACCAGAGCGCCCGCGCGGGCCACCACTGGCCTGCTCCGTATCGATCCAGTCGCGTACCTTCTCAGGCGGGACAAAGTCGACCCATAGGGGCTTGCGGTTGCTCTCGTTGGGCCAAACACTATCGTGGAGAGCAGTGCGAGCGCGAGCGGCAGCGGCAGTGTTTTTGAAGATGGCAAAGGCGTGAGTGCGGATCTGGTCGAGATAGAACTCGACAATGATGTCGTCATTCAGTGGATCTTGGGGAGGTGTTGCGAGGTCGACGAGGTGCGCCTTGACGTCCTGGGGACGAAGCGGGCGCATGAAGTTTTTGATATATAATGCAGTGGTGGCAGGGTGCACCGAGGGTGCAACGTCCCTCTCGTAGTCCATTTCTTGGCCCCTGTCTGCTTCTTCTGCAGTTGTTTCTTCTTGGGGGGCACTGGGCTCAGGTGCGGGGGGTTCAGAGGCTTCTCGGGTCTTCTCTGGTTGAGGTTCGCTATCGATGTTCATAGGCGCAGGCTGCTCCTCAACTACAGGCTGCGATTCCTCCACGCGCAAATTAGAAGTGTCGCCGTTTGCCGCGCCGACGTCATCAGCGCGGGCGCGTTTGCGTGAAACGGCTTCCTCTGTAGGCGGCGGTGTGAGAGAACGACGTTTGCGCTTCTGCCGCTCGGCAGCAGGGGTGGCCTCGAGAGAGTGAGAGGGCGTAGATTCGACAGTGGCGGTCGCCGTTGATTTCTCTTCAGCCGTCGGTTCTCTCGATTGAGAATTGGCTTCCTCGCCAGCCATGGGCACGTCTGCCGCCGCATTGGCCACCTCAGGAGCTCCGTCGGGGGCTCCATTCTTGGCTGCCTCTTCTTCTTGTTGCGCCTCGCCATCGTTTTGGTTCGTGTCGACTTCAGCTGTAGTTGTGTGAGGCTCATCACCATCATCTTTTTCTGTCCCGACTGCTACTTCTGCTGGTTCCTCCTTTGTAGGCTCGGGGTTTTCGGCCGTCTCAGCAGGATCAGGCACAGCAGGAGCTGCGCCCTCCGCCTCAGGTTCATCGCCGGCCGGGTCGTCGGTCATTGGTGCATCTTCAGGCTCGTCTTGGGGTTCGTCCGCAGCCTCATTTGACTCGGTCTGTTCGTCGGCTGCGACAAGCCTCGCGATCAGCTCATTCTTGAGGCCATTCGGTGGAAGGCCACGCCGTTTGAGCTCGGCTTTGAGGTCGACGACCTTGAGCTTGGCCCAGTCGGTCATGATGGGGAGAATTGGATAGCCTTGGCGGCTTGAGGTTGTTCAATTTTCGTTCCAACGCGCTTCCCCCAGCATTTACGCGTGATAGTATCCGTTGAGGGCGACGATTCAGGGTGCGGAGATGGAACAAAGGCAACAGGAGTTGGAGGAGGCTTCAGACTTCTTTGACCATCTCAGCCTCGTCGCAAAGATTCAAGCCCACATTGGTCGCCTTGCCCAATGAAAAGGAGCACCAGAGCTCATTACGTCAGCAGGTTGGGTCCACTCATTTAGGGTCGTCCAGCTCAGGCTCCACCAAGCCGCAACCTCGTCAGAGCCATAAAGCACAATGACAGAGTTATGAGCGCGCATTCCAAGCATTTCAAGTTCAACATGATGCAAAATTTCATTGCAGAGACTTAGTATCTATCCTTGATTCACTCTACGCCATTCTCGGAATGACCCAGTCAATCTCGTATATCTGGCTCATGATATGCAGCTGATGGTGGAACCTCAAAACAGCATGCTCACCCATGATCCAGTCAGTATCCACTACTGGGAGGGCCAGGGAAGTGCGTCATGAGTAGGGCCGAGGAAGGGCATCCCGAGAGTTCCCAAATCGCTCAATCACTGACCAAGTCATCCGCGGTCAAGTAAGGTGAGGCCGTGAGAAGCTCCCTCCCACGAGCCGCAATCTCCGTTTCCTCACCGAATCTCGCATTACCCAGGTCACCTCGAGGTGAATCCCTACACCTTCGGTTTGACTCATCTACCAGAGAGGCTGGAAGTGGACTGACTTGTATGTCGTTGTCTGCCGATAGCATGATGCTTCTTGCACCCTGGCCCTGGCCCGCCTTGACCCCTGACCCCCCTGGTTCATCGGCATCACACGACCTTTGATCGCGCGGGCTGGAGCTCTCCGAGCTTGTGTGGGGCCAGCTACGCCGTCATTGCCCTTGGTGCCCGCTTTTTGTGGCAGTTTTGGCGTCTTTTTGTGGCCTCGTCCTCCACATTTTCACTTCTAGACAAGAGAGATTCCACAGTCCCAGCTAAATAAGCGCAGATCGTCCATCACAGCAACTTCATCAAGACAGTTTCTTGGAAAGGCGACCAAACAATTGAATTGAATAGAGAGCTCCTAGTCTTTTTGGTGTTTTCTTAGGTTTCTCCCGCTCATCTCCATGAAATACATTACAAAAAACATTGGTCTCAATCAGGGCTATGCCTGAGCCCGTCGTAAACTCTTAACTCGTACAAGTTGGCACTCATTGCCAGGGATCTTAGACGTCGAGGCCGTCGACGACAGTACCCTTGTTCCAGGTCCATTGCAGGATCCTGGCCACCTCCAACGCACATGCATCGTCCACCAGCGCGCTGACAAGATACAGAGCTGCATCGATGCCAGAGCTGACACCACCGGCAGTCACCACACGCAGACCACCAAGTCGCATGGCAGCACGGCGGGTAATTGACTCGCGGCGTGTGTTGGAGCCCTTCCAGGACATGCTTCCCTTTCTGTTGTACCAATGTAAGTCAGTTGACTGTCTCAAACTCTATGCATGGCAAAGCGGGGTAAAACGGGACCGGGGGTTATGAACTAGGAACTCGTTACGTACCGGGCTGTGGAAGGACGGCGTCCGGAGTCGGACTTGCGGCGGATGTAGGGGTTCTCATCCTCGTCTCCGAGGTCGAATCGCAGGTTGTTCACGACGTAGCGAGTATCCTCAATCACGTCGGTACGCTCCTGGAGGTTCTGGGTAGCAGCATCGCTGCAGATGTTCTCAAAGGTGGTAAGGTAGTCGGGGTGGGTGGTGGCAGAGAGGCCAGAGAGGATGCCCTGCTTGCCAAGGAAGAGGGCGCCGGTGCAGACGGAGAGGATGGTACGCTCGCGGGCAGGGTCCCGCTTCTGGAGTTCGGAGAAGTCGGTGATGAGGGAGAGGGGTTCTAGCTCCTTTGCGACAACCTCCTTGGAGTTGCCGCCGACGACGACGAGGAGGTCAAAGTCCTCGAGACGGTCATGAGCCTCCTTGTAGGAGATCTGGGATCCGACGATGACACCCTGGTCCGAGATGACCTTGGGCTCAGGGCCAACGACGGTGATCTCGAAGGCCTTGTTGTCTATTGCGAGAGGGGAATGGTGATCAGCGGGAGGGGTAAAGTCAAAGAGGACACGCCTCAAAGTGACGAGGCGGGCACCATTGGTTTCACTTACTCTCAGGGTCCTTAAAGTCGTGGGAGGCGGTGTTGAAGACCTCGAGCGCGCCGGCAAAGTCCAAAAGATCGAACTTCTCGTGGATAGCGAAAAGCACGTCGATGGGCTCCTGGTCAGCGACGGCCGAGGTCTTGTGCGCACTCATCTTGACGGTATTGTTGGTGGTTTAGGGGGGAAATTGTGACTGAATGATGTCGCGTGTATGCGTATAAGTTTGTATGGGTTCAGCAGACAAGCAAATAAGATGTGCTGGCTGCTATGCAGGTGGTTGTAGTGGATTGGCTCTGTAAGTGATCTGGATGATGATGGGAAGGAAAGAAGAAGAGAGAGGGAGGGTGAGGTGGAAGGAGGAGGACGAGTTTTAAGTAATAAGGAAGGGATGCTCTTGCCCTGGTGCCTTTCCCCCTCATTGATTGACCTGCGACTGGTACTGCCACGACTCATCAACTGCAACCAGTCAAGTCAGTCAATGCCTTCCAGTGGCTCGATGGTCAGAAGGCACCTCATCCGATGTGACCCGCCTGGGCCGTCGTCCTTGTAGCGGCAGGCGGGTCATGCGCGCCTACCCACTAGCAGACTGCGGGGTTGGCGGGGCCAGCACCAAGACTTCCGGCCGATCCAACCTTCTCGCCCAGCGGTACTGAGACGCCCCACCGCCTGCCGCAACCGTCCAACCCAGTGGGTTTCTGCTAGGGACTAGGCCAGCGGAAAACCCCCTGTGGCTGCCCTGTGGACTGTGGCTCACCTTTCCCTCAGCGACCTCGCCGCATCCTCAGGCGTCGCTGCCCGCCGAAGCTTACCTTGCAGTCCCCCACTAAAATGGGCCGTTCTGACTACCGTCCGATGCCAACGCCCGACGCCGAAGAACGACCTATTTCGAATAGCTTCATCCAAGATAAGGAGCAAGCGTCAATAACCCTTAGATAAAGATCCACTGTTATACGGGCCTCATCGCCTCGGTCTGCTCACCTTGAGTCTCGCGAGCCCGGATGAGGCCGTCACGCCAGCCATGGCTTCATCGGCGTACGTCATTCCGTCCCCTGAAAACTTCCATCACGACAGAGTTGAGACCCCGAGCCCGGCGGTTCGAACCTCATGATGGCCCATTCTATTCTTCTCTGACTCCCGCGACATCTCCCTCCCTCGATGAGTGTCTTTTTTCTGTCCGCTGACCATCATCTCCACTCGTGCAGGTCGCTAAAGGATCTTTCCAAGGCGATCGTCGCCTTCCTCGCCGAGCCAACCGCCTCACTGCCCGATGACCTAACACAAACCATCGACGCCTACCTGCGGCGGCACCAGAAGCACGATGACGCTGCGGCCGATCGTCTCCAAGAGGAGCTCTTCTCCATCTTTGACAAGCACGTCAGAGATACCACCACCGCCTATGCGCCCTGGCTAGCCATCCTCCGTCAACTGCTGTCAACTCTTCGAACACCAGAGCGCATATTCGCATGGTGGGACTCTTGTGCTGCACTTTTGGCAAAGGCATCCCCGGAGAAGGGCGTTGTGGAAGAGTCCCTGGCCAATATCATGGAGATCATATCTATCGCTGAAGAAAGCAACGAAGCTTCTGATGCCGACCTCGCCTCCGACCCGTTGATCGACCGTCTGTTCACAGGATGGATGGAAAAGCTCTACCCCGCTGCAATCGAAGCCAACACGAACCTCGAATACAATGAGAAAATCACTCGAGAGGCTCTTGTTGAGTTTGGGAAGAGGCACCCCAAGGTAAGTCCGACTCTGGCACACTCTTTGCGCAGCTGAAATTTCTAACTTGAGCAAGGACTTGTTCATCGCGCTCGACCGCTACTTTGTTAAGCGGCAGTATCGGAAAGCTGTCCTGAGATTCTTAGGAGACTACCTTCAAAGTCAACCGCCTCATCTCCACCAGGTTCTCCAGACGCCTCTGTTTGGCGATGTCCTCAAATGTTTGCAATACGACACATCGACCACTCTCGTGTCGGCTGCGCTGACGGTCCTGATCATGCTCCTACCGCACATGCCCAGCTCGCTTGTCCCCCATCTTCCTACTTTATTCAACATCTACGCAAGGTTACTGTTCTGGGCGCGAGAGCGTGCTGGCATAGTAGAACCGCAGTCTGAAGAGGCCGATCAAGCCAACTGGGAGGTGTGCAGTTTTCAGGCCGAGATCGACGATCATCCTGTCTACCACCTTCTCAATTACTACACCATACTATACGGTTTATATCCCATCAATTTCATGGACTACATACGAAAACCTCAACGATACTTGCGGCACGCGAATGTAGCCAACGCCAACGATATGGAGGTGCAACCAACAGAGATCAGAGATCAGTCAGAGAGGTTCCGACGCTATCATCTCCTTCACCCAAACTTCTACACACTGACTATTGATTCCGAGAAGACGGACTTTGGGCGTTGGATCAAGAGTGAGGCGCCCGAAGTCGTGGCCGAGTGCATGGGCCTCTGTCTTATCACCGATTCCAATCAGGTGCTAGGGCAGAACTTGCCTTCTGTTCCTGTGCCTGGAGTTCCTCCGATAAGCGAAGGGTCTGTCAAGGATGGCCCAGATCCAGCATTACTCAGCTCAACACTGGTTGACACTCAGGATGGCTATCGTCTCCCTCAATCTGCCAGTATGGAATCCATTGTGAGCAGCCGCCGGCCATCGGCCCTGATACGCCGATCATCTCAATCAAGCCACCCCTCGACCCGTGAATCGATAGATGCTAAGATGAAGGACTCGAGCGCCGCGGATAGCCCGACTTTACCGCCTCACCTCACACAGTCCTCGTCACATACACAGCTACAGGACATGATCCAATCCAACAAGGCCATCAAGTCGAGTCTACATCAGTCTTTAGCCAACGACAGTGTCCCATCACTTTCACTCAGCCACCAAGATTCGGTTGCTGAGCGGCCTGGTGCGTTGTTGCTGGCAGCACCTCCGACGATCAGCTCACCTCTTTCACTCACCGAGACAAATACCCAAGTGACTCACTTGCAGCGACAAATACTTTTGTTGCAAAACGACCTCAATTTTGAGAGATACTTGAAGCAGCAACACATGGCACACATTGGCGACTTGCGAAGACGACACATGGAGGAGGCGGCAACGGAGGCAGAGGCGCAGAACCTGCTCATCACGAATCGTAATTTGAAGCACCGATTCGAGGAGGCCAAGAAAGCCGAGATGCAGGTCCGGAGAGACTCTGAGAAGAGCCGAGCCCTCGCAAAGAAGTGGGAAGCTGATCTCGCTACAAAGCTCAAGAAGCTACGTGACGAGTCAAAGCGACTCAAGGCGGATTATGAATCGCTTCAGAAGGAGCTAGACGGTTCCAAAGCGGAGCGTGACAAGCTACGTGCCCTCTTATGTGAGGCCGAGGTCAAGGAGCTCAACTGGAAGCAGAACATGCAGTCCATTGAGATCCACAGTGCTGAGATCGACCACCTTAAGAGTGAGGTGGAGAGGCTGGTATTGGTGGAACGTGATCACCAGGCCAAGGAGCTCGAGCGACAGAGGGCCATCGATACAGCCACAGAGGCGGAGGGCAAGGTTGAGGTATTGAACCTCCAACTTGCCAGCAGCAGGGACGAGTTGGAACGCAGCAAGAAGCTGTTCCAGTCTCAGATTGCAACATTGCAGGCGAGATTGTCCGAGGCTCAAGAGAAACAAAGTCACTCGCTTCCTGTTAGCAAGGACGCCATCGAAGCGATGCTCGCAGCCAGCCGAGAGAAGCAAGCTGAGCTGCAGAAGCAATGCAACCTTCTGATGCGGAAATACACGGCTCTGCAGTCGTCGCTTTTGGATATGAAAACGGAGGCGACGCCAGGGCGGTTGAGAATCGAGACATCGATCGCATCAGAGGGTGACGGTGAATCCTTGTCTGTATCGACAAGCCCTGTCATGATGAAGACGCGGCCACACCGTGTGCTATCGAGCCCCGAGGTGACGGAGGGCACAGCATACAATGTAACACCGCCCTTGGATCAGAAACCCGGAACCCCAATGTCGCCTAAATCTGCTGTGTGGGCGCATCCGCCAGGATCACCACTGGGGACGGACGGGTCTGCATCAGGATCTCTCTCCATGAGTCCGGACCACCGGTTTGGGCGTGGTGAGCCCGGACGACTGATGGCCAGGAGTCATTCGGACCTATTCGCAAGCGCGTCACACAATAGGCTGCGCAAGGATTCAAAGGATAAGGGGCGGGAAGAAAGTGGTGCCAAGAAGGATAAGAAATCTTCGGCCTTGAGAGGGATCCGAGGATTCATGTACGAATGAAGGAATGACGTTTTTTAGCGACGGTGTATGATAGATCGGGACCAGCTTGGATATGGCGTTTGATATCTGGTTGCCTAGTATATGAATGCTAATTGGCCCTCGAGGTATTTAATTATTGCAAGAAGCTAGCCCTTTGAGGTGCCCGTGGACGGACTTGGCGTTGCAGGTTGGATGGAAGTCTCGATGTTTCCACATGTTGCTGAGCGGCTCATACACTGCCCGAACTCTCGCCTCTGGCCCAAAATACGCACACAGTTGCCACCAAGACCAAATCAAGAAACATGCTCATCACAGTTTATTCCGGATGTATCAATTCGTCACCGAGAATTGTGGTGATAATGATGAGAGTATTAACATCCTAAGACTTAGCTACACAATGTCATCCTGGAGCAAAAGGACGTGCTAAGGCTAGCTACTAGAATATAGAAGAAGGTTACCTAACCTAAGACTTAGCTCTTAGACTTTCCTAGGCTCGGCTTCTTTATCCCTTCCTTCTCCTTGTAGCGATGTAGTATATCGAGGGCTGATGGGGAAGGATAGCTGCAACTAGCTGTTGCCCGGCGAGGCTTAGGCTCGTGAGACCCTTATCTTCGGCCATGGCCGCAATCCATACTGTAGAAAAAGTCCCCTCGAGGTGCCGGGATCGTCGGTAGGATTGTTCAGTCGCGGTAGCTCGTGCGAGGGCAACTTCTCCTAACCCCTTACATGGCAGCTAGAGCCCTGAGAACCATGGTGGTGGTTGTCGACACTTGTGTGTAGGGTAGTTGGCCCTTATCCAACAACTCTTGTCCACGTTTGAGTTGGGCGGAACTATGGATTGAAAGTAGAATGAATAGTTTTTTTGGAAACGACTAAAGGAACCACAGAACTCATTTCTAGGGAGGGGGGATGTTGGAATGACACATAGCAGTCTAACAAGAGGGTGAGTAGCCAGACTAGGTAGTCATCGTTAGAAAACAAGGGAATACAAGACAAATCCTTATGCTATAATAGAGCGAAACTTAGCGTTATCTCACAAAAGATTAATACTATATAGTAGCTAAGACTTTAGTATCTTTTATAATAGTATCTTCTAATATCTAGCCTAATAGTAGTAGTTATTTAAGCGCTATAGTTATGTTGAGATTAGTCCTATGTTTTTTGACATGCACGAGACAGACAAGCTGTATATTTTGTGTTAGTATTCTATTTTATTAATAATTAGACGGCTTCCATAGCTCAGTTAGTTAGAGCGTTATACTAATACTTTACCTCTAAGTGTTCTATAATTAAAGCAAATGATTTTTTAAAGCTCAAGACCTATATACTACCCTTTGTATTACCTAGTCCTAAAATATTCAAAAATTCCTGGGTTAACTACTAAGAAGTCCATGCTGCCGATGTAATTGTACGCTATATCGACTCATTAGTTTGCTGGTGGCTTTGCATCGACGGAAGACGTGGCCTGGGCTGCTCTCATTTGGGCGCATCTAAGCTCTTCCTCGATTCGTTGCTCGTTGGCTTCTTCTAGTGTCTGGATTTTTGCCTGTAGAGCGTCGACTGCTGTACGTCGTGCGTCGATCTTTCCGCCCTGTTGCTTGATCTCTTCCTCCATCTGCTCACTTGACTTGTTGGTAAACTGAGTTGCATACCCACCATACGCAGTCGGAGGGCTGTCTAGAAGTCGTCCGGATTGTTTCTTTCTCTCCATCAACTTGCCTGCCATACTCGGTGACAGGACTGTCTACGTCCCTTCGAGCCCAAATTCTAGTTGAGCTTGGCTGTGGAAGGACCCGGCCCACGTCAATCCGCCTCACCTGGTAGGATAGGACTGCGTCAGCGTTTTACAATTGGCTGACTTGTTCTGTAGAGGACGAGAATTGAGGCCAACAACGAACGTGGTCGATTAAGCACTCGCAGGCCGAGAGAGCGGTTGACGGGCAGCTGCCAACAGCTGTCAGAAAACCACACACCCTGATGGCAGAAATAAAAGTGCGCAGGTAGATTAAAAAAAAAAACTTCTCTCCCTCCTCCTCCTCCTCTTCTTCCTTTCTCATCTCGCGCCCTCAACGCTACATTTGCGTAGACGTTGAGCTCTACCATCATTCCCTTGCCGCTACCAGTAACTATCGCGAGTCACGATCGCTCGTTGCTGCTACCCACCGACCTTTTTTCTGGTTTGCGACAAGTAAGTCATCTATGGCCTGGGGAAGGATAACACTGATCATCGTTAGGCATCGCTCATCGACCACAATGAGTGAAACTCATCAAGAAGGGCAAGGTCTTGGCCTACCCCCTGCCCCGTAAGTTACAAGGTTACCCGCCTCACGATTCTCCACTGATCCCACTACCTAGGAATGTTGAACCAGCGTTTGCCACAGCATGGTTGGGCGTTAAACACCCTGAGTCGGTGTCTGCCGCCACCGCTGTTTTGATGGCTCGACAGGAGTTCATTGCTGGGCAAAACCAGCAGATCATGGGCATGATCCAGAATCTGTATACTCTGATGCCGAAGTAAGTGGCTATGAAAGACTAATGACCGCGCAAACTATGCACTAATCTTTGTTAAGACCCAGAGTCGCCGAGGAAGTGTTTCTTCTACGGCTGCGAGCACTGCAGGCGACGACGACACTGGCCTCGAAGGTAGTCTCTCCCTCCCAGCCGGTGATATTCAGGAAGCATACGATGGGATTACCTCTGGGGAACTCCATGATATTATGATCGCTATACACGATCCGTTCGTCACCGTCAACAACAAGGAACTTTATGTGCAGCGTACGATGGCAGCCGCCAAGGATGCTCAAACCTTCATTAAGCACGTTAAGGCGATTATCAAAGAACGTCGGAACAACTCTTAGGGCCAGGAGGCCGATGTGCATGATAACCACGTCAAGATTCTGGGTTATATCAAGAACCTTACTCCTGACTTGATCAACGATGTTTACATCGGACTCAACAAGGCAAAGAGGGACCGCGATAAGCCACAGGATGACGGAAAGAAGACGGCCAAGGGCAAGGCCAAGTTCGAATGGCTGGAGGGCATTCGGTATAGCCAGTACGAACCGGTAACCACCCCGATCCCACACGAGACTCTTCCCGGGGTCGTCCGAGCGCCTGGGCCTAGCCTCATTGCTCCGCGTCCCGGAGTCAAGTTGGTATCGTTTGAAGAGGCCATGCGCAATCCCCAGCCCATCCCTGAAAGGTTCAATGGTCTGATCAAGCGTGTTCCTTTTGATCAAAGGGAGAAGTTTACAATTCCGGAGCACTTCAAAGGCCTGATCAAGTCGACAACCATCAAGTTCCCAACCATCGACCCACCAAAGAAAGATTGATGGAGGCAAATGTGACCGGCGATGACTGTCGAGGCTATATAGCCACTCGGTTTTGGACGGCGTCTAGAGTTTGCGAGCTCGTCAACGGCATTGTAAGGAAGAGCCGTTAATGTGTACTTAGCTATCAGTCAGTCTGAAGATTCATGGAGACATTCCTTTCTCCTTGCTAGCTTAATGTTTGTTTTGCCTGATTGATGAACCTCAACTGTGTTGCTTCTTTGTGGCTTTGTTTCGTTCTCTAGACTAACTTCTGCCTCTATAAACACCACACTCTTTCATTTCTTCACACTCTGTATTGCTTTGCGACGTAATTCTGTCACCACATCTATTCTCCTGGTATATTTCTAAATCATCATCTCTCTACAAGCATTCGCATTAATTCCCATACTGCATCCTTTCTTCTCTCTTTTTTTTTCTTTTTCTTTACTGTCCTTTTTTCCCCACATCCTTTCCCCCTCGGTCGGCTGTCGTCTGGCTCGCAGCCAAATAAGAGAAGCTGCTCAGGAGATCATGCGGAGATCCGCCCACTGATTCTTCACCAAATCAACTCCTAGCCAACCTACGGGGTGAAATAAAGCACGAGACTGGGAATCTTACCTAAACTCCTCTAAGGATATAGAAATTCTTAGAAAACAGAAGACTATACTTAGTAAATCCTAAGATTATATTATGATATTAATTTATTTATATTAGTATCACTTTTAGAAGTTATTTGCCTAATTAATGAATATCATTAGAGGAATAGTAGGTGGGCTGGTCTCGTGTATTTTTTCACCTTGTTGCCAACTCAAAGCCAGCTCCATATCAGCATCTCGATCTTTCCACCTCGCGAAAAGTTACCGCGACTCCCTACTCGCTTCGAATTCATTTCGTCAACGCTCACATCAATCATCGTCCTTTGATCTTTCGTTGTTATCGACCAACCTTTCGATCTATTTACATCGGGAGTCATCGATCTTACGCCGAGAGCTGAAACCCTCATCCACTGGTTTCTGATTTAACTCATCCCGTGTCTTACGTGAACCGAGTCGCCCTTTCATGCTGCACTTCTTCAATGGATTCACCTCTCAGCGACGAGTCCGGTCCTGTCGAGCCCCCTCCTGTCGAGCCCCCTTCTTCAATGCACCCTCCCCCTGACAAGATGCTATGGGATGCCTCTCTTAAACGCACGATAGACTCCAACAATGAGGTTAGGGATCTTCTCAAGAAGTATTAGGGCAAATATTGGGTTTATTTCCCGGAAAAAGAGAGAGACTCGTTTCTTTAGGCTGCGAAGAAGTCGAATGTGACGAACAGCAACAGGACAACCCCCAGCAATCACGTTGCTTAGAAGAGCACATCGATTCAGAATCAGGTTCAAGCCCTGGCGGGAACATGTCTCTCAGTGTTGAATTTATCCCCAGCGTGAGCCTGTCCGAGGTTTCTGTTGGACAATATCTCCACGCCATACAACAACAATTGGACGGCTTCCATAGCTCAGTTGGTTAGAGCGTNNGGCCTCAGGTTCAAGCCCTGGTGGGAGCACTTCTCCTAGCGCCATCCAATCTCTTTTTGCATTTTTTTTTTGCAGTTCTGCGAATAAACAAATTGTATTTTTGGTGTTGTAGTTGGTTGTTGGGCAGCTGATGCGATGAAGTTGAGAGAAGCTCGGTTGCCTTAGGGCTGATGAGTAAGGCGGCGGGAAGTCGGGGACGTGCTTGATTGGGCACCAGAAATGGAAAGACGGAATGACCAACTGGGAAGGAGGTCTCTTGTTTTGTTGCCCGACTACGAGGGCTCAGACCAAACTAATCTCCGGGGGATATGCGTCTAGGATGGGCGATCTTGGTGCCCGGAGCTCATCTCATT
>JAADYS010001103.1:0-32287 GCA_012931995.1 Fusarium albosuccineum
CTTTAATTTTAAACACAATGATGGTCTCATTGAAAGCTGCCTGTCAATAAGAATCGGTCAAGAACAATCTGCACACGGATTTCCATAAACCTCTCATGGTTAAGCTTCATCTCTTGCCTTCCAAATGCAGTAGCCTAAAGGAGGATCACTGCAAGGCGAGTTCGGCAACTGCCGGTAATGTCATCTAACGGGACTTCTCGTTGTGATCGACACGCGCGCTGCCTGATTTCCAATGTCTTTAAACTCATTCGCAATTGCGCTTTTCTCCAGGCTAATAAGCTTCAAATGGGAAATGCCGAGGTTCTCCACGCCAACCGGCTTGGAAAGGTATCACGACCCGCGCGGCTCGGAGAGCTAAGAAGAGGGGCCCCGCGCGCGAATATTTCCGAGCCGCACCTCGACGATCGGTAAACAATGTCAAATCCAAAGAACACGTGCCAAGAGACATTGTACAGTCATGTCCTCCGAAATATGTCGATCAACGGTATAACTTCAAATTCTACAATCGCCGCTGACTAAGGGCTGGGCACTTCCAAATAGCAACTTAAATAGCCCGTGACGAATATATTCACAGTACAGACACAATTAAATCCATCTCCATCATTCTCAACCCTTGACTGCAGCGTTTCGAAACGTACGACAATGGCCGCCAATCGTGAAACCCCGTACAAACGTGGTGACCATGGAGACTTCAAGCAGCTTGAAGCTTCTCGGCCAACATGGGAAGAAGCGGCTACAAACCCCTTCCAGGTGATCCAGGCTCCAGACACGGAGTGGACGTTGGGCAGTGGAGCAAACAAGACTCGTAATGAGGATGGCCACAAGCGTATCCCAATCGATCCTTGGGCATCTGGCCGTCACCCCATGAACAACTACAAGCTGTGTATTAGTGCTGTTGTTCCTCGTCCTATCGCCTTCGTGTCAACAAGATCCAAGGATGGCACAGTCACAAATTTGGCGCCTTTCAGCTTTTTTAACATGGTTCATGCAGACCCTCCTCTCTTTATTCTGGGTCTCACGACACCGCTCGACACGCTTAATGACACCCTGCGGAACCTGGTCGAGACAGGCGAATGCGTCATCAACACAGTCAGCGAACACATTGTCGAAGCTGTGAACGCGGCAGGCATCAACAACCCGTACGGAGTCTCCGAGTGGGATGCTAGTGGGCTAAGGCCTGTCTATGACTGCAAGACGGTTTCTTGCGCGCGAGTCGGAGAGGTCATATTTAGCATGGAGGGCAAGGTCGAAAGCATTCGTGAATTTGACAGCAAAATCTTTCCAGGAAAGAAGTCGGGTGCGCTAGTAGTAGTAGAAGCTACGCACTTCTGGGCGCGGGAAGATTCCATCAACGAGGACCAGAGTGCCATCGACATCGGGGTATGAATTCCATCTGTTCTGACGCTGAGCACGTACTGACTGGTGCATCCAGGTCCTGAAGCCCATCAGCAGGCTCGGCGGCATAAGCTACGGTCGCACACCCCAGTCTTTTGAGATCCCCCGACTGGATTTCGAAAAGGATTTGGGGGGTTATGAGGACGCTGAGAAGCTGAAGAAGCAGCACTCAGTAAATGGAGCTTAGAAGCTGGTGACTATGCTAGAGTGTGATGTAACTACCAAGCAAATAGACCACAAGCCAACATGTTCCATATTTGACGCGTTGGCTCAATAACACCCGTGTTGCCCTGAGGCGCTTGCCTACCACTGAAGCCCAATACATCAATTATCTTCCATCTTGTCTTCCTTGCTAGACACTGGCAATTCGAGGGACAAAGACCTGGCCGTTCTTGTATTCATATTCCAGCTCGCAATGAGGAGCTCGGTCTTGCTGAAATGATATTTCAAGAATACGCATAATGACTTGTAGAATTTCCGGCAACGACGGGTGTTCCTGCTTGACGAGCAGAGAAACTAGCTTTAATGACTCGTTCTCTTTGCGAGCCACACGTGTGAAACGAGTGGCCATATCCATATCAGATTCCGAGGCAGCATTGGCACCGTCCCATCGCATGCTGACCCAGAGTATGTGCGTGGCATTGAGAGCGAGTTCCTTGATGACAGCGAATCGGATGGGATCAGTCAGCACTGGGTTAGAACCTTCGTCGATAATGACGTGGATGGAATCGTGAGACGTGGTTGACAACTTAAAATCGGAAATTGTAGAGGCTGTCCCGTTTGTTGCTAGGGTAGCCGAGAGTTGTCCGGCAAATTTGACGAGCTCGCCCTTAGTATCGGTAATGATATTCATCGGCATCTGCTTACGGGGGGAAGCCAGGGCAGTGGAAATGACGCAATAACAGGTCTGTCCGATCTTGTCAAAGTTCCTTGTTGCCGGCTCCAATCCACCGAAGCCGTTCTCTGCCAATATTCGCGTCCACTCGGTTGGTGAGGGTAATGGCAGCTGGTCAGCACGAATGCCTGTTGAGAAGATATCAGTAACTGGGACGTGGCAACTGGGTGACGAAAATAGAACATACCTGACCACGTGCTCTCGATCATACCGGAAATGAGACCGTAGGCCGGAGACACATCTGTCATTCCGAGGATAATCAGAGCACCGCCTGGTACCAGTAATTGCCGCGCCTTTTTGACAACTTCATCCAGAGAATTGGCGATGTGTAATGCATTGTTGATGACAACAACATCGTAATCACCCGCAACAAATCCTTGGCTGAGCGGATCTTTGTTGATGTCAAGAGACTTGAAGTAGACACCGTCTCTGTGCTCGAAAAGACGCTTGACTTGCTTTAGTGTTGGGAGGGATGCGTCAGTGAGGTCATGCGACCGTAGGTTCCGACCCTGAAACGCTTTGATGATCGTGTCAGTGGTGTTACAAGTACTCGCCCCGATTTCCAAAAGACTCATCCGCGGCCTTTTGATGGCGTACGAAGACAAATATCCCCTCACGTGAGCCTGCATCCTCCGCATAGTTTCGATGCTTCCCCAGATTTGCATGAGCCTGTCCGCGTCTAGAAGCAAGGGTATGGGATCGAGGGTCCCACTTAGTATGGCGATCAAATTCGGGCCGATCTGTGATAGCAACTCCCCCACAACACCCAGCTGTGGAAATGAGGAGAGAATGTCGATTGCTGAAGTCATTGAGACGTCTTCCAGTAGAATTTTGCTTGCTTGCGAGTAGTTGTATGCCTCCATCCATTTGTACAGCTGCAACCGATGGCCTGACAGGCTTATTGGATTAACCGTCGCGTCCTGGTTCGACATATTGTTGATGCAGGCCCTGATGAGTAAGGCTGCTGCTCTTGCAAGCACAAGTTGATGGTCAACTACCGTATCACAGAGCGGCGGCGTCTGATTCGCCGAATGTCCCGAGAAGAAGTCTGCATCTCTTTCCCAGTCGATGTGGAGAGTATTATTTTGCGCCCGCCCCTTGTCCGCCAGCTGCTGGCTCTCATTGAAAACGACAGTCTCCAGATTCAGCATGGTCACAACAGACTCCGCCCGTGGGTCTCTCTGTCTTTCCTTGAGAATGGCTACTCTTGGTTTGATGGAGTAAACCGACTAGCGTTTCGAGTTTCGAGTCTGGTTGGTTCGGTACTGTGGGCGATACGACAGCTCACCGATAGAAGTGGGTATGCAGGTTCGGACGTGAGATACTTCGCTTGCAAAAGAAAAAGAAAGTGCGCGATATTGTCTAGCATCATCAGGTGGTTGAGGCGATGCAGTATGAACTGATCGGGCATGTGACTGTGCACGTCCGGCACACGGACCGTGACAACCGCTTGATGTCTCCAAGTCTCAAACAGGGCTTCTCCGCAAAGAGTTTTGCCACGTATTTTGGGAATATTTCAGATATTTTCAGGCAGCGTTAGGCTGAATGCATCCTTTGCACGGGTTTCACGCGCTTTGCAGTCATGCGCCCTCTCACCTAGAGCACTTCCCTCATTCTGGCGCCGTCGACTGGTTGGTCTGAGTGTCATTCTCAGCTGTCAGACTACTGTACCTCGGCTGAGGGCGCCACCATGATAAACTTTCGCGATGCTGCATTTTTCCATCGGGGAACAGTTTGAACTATGGGCTATGGCCGTCTCAGATTCCTTGTAGCTTGATACGGCTACTCCTCTAGCTTGAAAGGTGGTTCTTCACAGGGAGTTCATCTGCCGCTTGAATAGTCAACCGACACAGCCAGATCTAGGAAAGGTATTGTATCTGTCCATATGGAGGAATTGTGGCCTGGACACCGCATACGGGCCGATAGGTTAATATCTTGGGGGAGACAATGGCAGAGCTTCTGGTGTAGTGGTTGGTCCCACCACTGGTTCACAAACAGAGCACGTTTCATGACGCGAACGATTGATTTACCTCAGTCTGGTGATACTAAGTCGTACTAATTAATCCACTTCCATTTCTCGTTAAACGTGAACGGATAAGTTGACGACTCTGCCTCATTCCAGGTTGTAGAGTACAGCGGCACAACGGTCTTAAAACGGAATGATCTGCGGCTGTTACAAGGATTCGTGAATCATCGCCAAGCCATGGATCGTCGAGCTAAGCCTGTGTGTGCCTTGTGGCTTGGGCGATCAGAACTAATAATAACCAACAGTGAAAGAGTGTGAAACAACGCATATCATATAAGACATTGATCACTGCCCCGTTTTCACACTGGACACAGTTTCCACAACACGCCTTTGGCTCTCCAGTAGTAGAGACACGACGACATCCCAACAACACGAAAGCAATGTGTTTCTCACTATTCAAGAATAACAAGCCTGAAGAGGCCGACAACACTCAACCTCAACCCGCTGAGGTAAAGCCAAGCCCATATTGGGGCTCTCTCTCAACAGGCTACGCAACACAAACAGAGGGTCAATACAAGTGGAACAACGGAGGCTATGGTACTCCTAGCGGGGTCAGCGGCGGTCGTTGGGGGGATGGGAGGGGTCTAGGAGGTGATGGTGGCGGAACTTGAGGGAATAGGAATGAATTTTCGATTGACTGACGTATGTTCATCCGCGCATGGTGAGCGATGGCTGCGAGGGCGTTAATGTCGCACAATAAACCAATTAAGACGTGTAACTGTTTTTCATTCTCTATAACTGAGAATGGTGTTTGCACGCGGGAAATGATACGGCCAAACTGCCTACATATCAACGTTCATCCTAGGGTGTTATCTGCTATATGTAGCCATGGAAAGCCAGTGCAGTTACGTTACACGTGTTTTTCCGAGTTCTGTAGCATTGGTTTTGAATACAGAGGAGCGGTAATAGCCTTTGCACGGATTCCTGGCCTCACCGTTAAGATATCTACAGCAGTGGACTATGCAACGCTCTATAGACATACCAAAACTTGAACTACGAAGAAATACATCTATTCCAGACCTCTTCCGCCAAGTCCTCAAGATGAAACGTCTCGGGCCATACAATCTTGGCCAGCGATTTCCTGGCTTTAGTCCACTGGGTTACGCCATTCATCTCACTCCACTCGCGGACAACGTCCCTAAACGGCTGTTCCAGGGGCGATAGTATGCCTTGGTGATCGAGTTGCAGGTGCTTCGACATGCTAAATGCTGCTACGAACGCTTTCCAGAACCATAGATCTGACGCGAGGCGGGGAGCATGGTCTGGTCGATGACGCTCGAGGTCCTGCTTGAGAATGGATAAGACACGACGAAGAAGTCTCGCCTCGATTGGCTCTCCTGCGTTCCAGAATCCTAAGACTGCATGTAGGTAGAGTCCGGATGCTGAAGCCATACCAGACCAGGATGTGCTCAATCGTAAACGAGCACGCGTCTTCAAACCTCCCTTTTCATCTCCGGATAGCGATTCGATATGCGAGCCCACAAACGCAAGCAAGAGTCTCGTTGCGGCGCCCTCAAGCCACACCAGCTGCTGAGTCTGCGCATCGGGAGATTGGTATCTGATACGGGCCGTTTCTGTCAGGCTGATGAGACAGTCAAGCATGGGCGAGCCGTCGATCTGTCGGAACTTTGTCGTAGACGTCAGCGGGGTGAAAAAGTACGGCATCATCTTCATGGCCTTGAGTCTAATCTCGAGACCGCGAAATTCTTCCTTGTGCCATGAGTGCATGAGGTCCTCTACCATGTGAGAAGTGGGTTGTTCGCCCGGTGACATGTTGTACTCTTCATCGAGAATATCTTGAAGACGGCTCTTGAAGCCGTAAATGAAGTTGTATGTGCTGCCTGATTAGCATTCAGTAGAGTCAAGAGAAAAAGCACATACAGGATAATGTATCGGTTGGACAGTTCATCTTCAACGCCCATGTCAGTTTGATCAAGCAGGTGCGGCGGCCTATGATAGTCCATGAACCGCATCAGCCCATTGAGATGGGTCTCGGCCGTTGCAACGCTGCCCAGGGCGCACTGCCAGGGTTAATCTCATGACATGGAGTTGAGAGTGGGAATCCTACCTCGGTAAAGCACAAGGTAGCAATTTGCCTCACACACACAGAATACGCTTTTGGACGTGATTGCTCTAGCCAGCCATTGATCAGGCGCATTGTCTCGATCTTGTGGAAGAGCACTGTGGGCTCAAAGGCGTGCAGGTGGCCGGCATTCCATGCAAAGTGGAAGCCGGCAATCAGCATTGTATTTCGCAATGCATCGGGGCTTTGCATGACATAGGAGAGCCTGGAGGGTTAGCAGCGAGATTGAGTAATGATTGGGGTGTCTCACAAATCCTGGCGCTTCTCTCTGGGCATGATGTCGACGGCATCTTCAAGCTCATAGACTAAGACATCCTTCAGAAATCGCCCTCCAGTTATCGTAAGCATCGCTACTCACAGTAATGGAAAAGCTCATTGGACTTGAAGGGCATCTTGATCGGTTGGGACAGGCATGGTCCAACGGCACGGGACAAGGGTAGCGCCGGAGCCTCATCCTCAGGCTTCCAGGGCTGTTGCTCGCCAGGAAGAGCTGGCTTTCTACGCTCACGGAGCGGAAGGCCCGGCGTAGGATATTCGCACGGCCTGCTGGTAGTCAAGCAGTTTCCGCTACATGAGATTTGCGGTCAGCTTTGCTATCATGCTATGATGGGGGATGAATCATAGGGGATCCACGATGGTGCAGTCCATGGCGTCTATCCATCCAGAAAAGGAAACACGGCATGATGGGATGGGGGCACTAACCAAATCGGCCGCTGCTCATCGCATCTGCGGTGCCGTTTCCTGCATGTCAGACAGCCCGTTCGGCTACGGGTATGGGACTTTCGCGTCCTCTGCTGGGGAGCCTGTTCTTCAGCCGAGTTTGTCATTTGTGGTCCAGTTCGTTTTTTCTGCGGGGAGAGGGTTCTGTTTGGATGGAATGCGAGGTGCCAAGTTTGACACGTGAGAGGGAACTGGAGGCGCGGATATCCGTTCTGCCAGGGGGCGGTGTTTGGGCCAGTTGGACCCTTAGTCAGAAAAAGTCAGCGCTAATAAGCGAACTAAATTGAAGCCGTAGATCGTTGCTGTTTTGGGACAAATACTCGCTCCATCATGTAGGTTGTCATGATGGGTTTGCAATTTGAGGCTTGTAGTTGAACTGATGCAAGTATATATGAGAGACGGACTATCTAAAATATTTCAATAAGTTTCGAGACTCGCCCGCCTAAACAGACAGCTTGATTTCACCCAGAATCATAAACAGACCTGAACCGTCCAAAACAACAACTGAATCACAATGAATTCGCCAACCGCAACCATTAACGGTATTGCCATTGTAAGAAGAATCAACTCTCTTCCAACTCTGCACCGAGGCTAAACCGTAGCAGAAAAACCACGTGAAGCCCTACGAGGCCATCTCAGCCCAACGGCCAGAGTTGTCCCAGGCTGGCAGAACTGTCCTTGTCAGCGGCGGCTCTGCAGGCATCGGCCATGCCATTGCACGAAATTATTGCATCGCTGGTGCATCCAACGTCATTATCCTAGGACGTCGTACTGATGTCGCCAACAACGCAGCCTCCAAGCTCAACGAAGCTTACCCCAACACCACCGTCACCGCACGCACGTGTGATGTATTCGCCAGAGCTCAGGCCAAACAGGTTTGGGATGACTTGGAGAAAGAAAAGATCTTGATCGACGTTCTTGTTGTCAATGCCGTGGGCGAGCCAGCGATCCAGCCAATTCTCGACCAAGGAGCGGATAGGCTGTGGCAAGACTTTGAGAATAACATCCATGCACCTCTTTACATGGTTGAGAGATTCTACAAGCAGCCCGGACATACCAAGCAAAAGGTACAGAATGCAAACACTAGGTCAAAGAATTAAACTAACCTACGCTTGTAGTTCGTTATATCTGTCTCGACTCAAGATATCCACCGCTGGGACAGTGCGCCCCAGATGCCAGGTTACCAACTGACCAAGAGCTCCTTCGCTACCGTCATGCAGCAAGTCGCGCGAGACACGCCCGAGGACAAGATGCGCATCATCTCATTTCATCCCTCGGTTGTGTTTACAGAAGCGGCAAGGAAGACGGGATATACTGAAGACACTTTGCCCTGGACAGACGGTACGCGATAATCTCAACTAAAACTAAAATTCGCGAAACTGATGGAGTTTAGAAAACATCCCCGGTGGCTTCGCGGTGTGGGCCGCATCTCCGGAGGCGCAGTTCCTCCACGGCCGCTTCGTGTGGTCGACGTGGGACGTCAACGACCTGGCGTCCGGAGAGCTCCGGGCCCAGATTGACTCGGACCCGTGGCTGCTCAAGGTCGGAGTTAAGGGTCTGTGAGTGCCGAACAAGCTTCCGGAGGAGCCGATCTGATTACGGGTATTCGTATCGGATGTTGACGTAATTTGACGCGTCGTGGAACGCGCCACCAACAAACGCGAGGCGGGGCGGCCTACCCTGGAGGGGACACGATGTTAAGAAGAATTGTATCGTTTTTGACGGCTCCTCTGCGGTTATTGACAGGTAACTATAAATACGAAGTGAAATGAGACATTATGATAATTCTTTGGCTTTTCACGACGTCTAGATGTTATCTGACTCGGTCGGGTGATTCTTTATCCAATGTGGCGTTTTAACTTTTGGTGTAAACATCGTGACTCGCAACAAAACACGAAGTAACAACAAGTTTGCTCCCAACATGCTCCAGATAATTTAAGATAAATGGGGAAAAAGGGAAAGAAAAGAAAAACAACGACAATACATCATTAAGAACAATATTTTACAGATCTGGCATTTTTATAAACATACCTCATCTTTTCTCCATTCGGTCTTGCCGTACTCGCTTTTTTGCAAGCCGATCCAAATTGCCGAACTCGGAGGCAAATCGGATTTCCGAATATCCACCCCAGATCCGTATATCCGGAGAGATTGATAAAGCAAGCCACCGCATTGATAATCAACTTTCGATTTCGTTTGCTTTTTCTCAAACGTTCTTTCGTCTGTACTGAAGTATTGAGACTGAGAAGCTTGAACAATATCTCCAAACATGGCTGGAAGTCTCAAGAATGTCGTCGTCATTGGCGGTTCATACGTTGGCATGGTAAGCTTCCCGCTACCGTTTTTAGGATGACCATTAACAATACCAGGCCGCTGTCAAGGAACTTGCCACACTATTACCAGTTACTCATAGGGTAAGGTTGAATCTTGTCGCGAACCTGAAATTCGGCTAATGAAATTGCTCAGGTGCTCTTGGTAGAGCCGCACAGCCATTTCCATCATCTGTTCGCCTTTGTAAGTCAGACTTCGCAGTACTCTGCATCGCCGTCTAACTTAGCCGCAGCCCCGATTCGCCATTGTGCCCAATCACGAGCACAAAGCCTTCATTCCATACACTGGGGCGTTCTCTTCACTACCAAATGCCTCACAGCACTCGATTGTCAAAGCCAAGGTCCTATCATTGTACAAGGACCATCTGATTCTGGATCGACCATGGCAAGGATCGACCGAAGTGCCTTTTGACTACGCCGTGGTAGCCACTGGAACTCGTCTGCCTGCTCCTGGCACAATGCAAGATGACGAGAAGCCATTGTCAGTCGACTACTTCAGGTCATATCAGCAACGCGTGAAAAATGCCGATTCGATCGTTCTTGTTGGCGGTGGAGCTGTAGGCGTTCAGATGGCGGCTGATCTGAAGCAAGTGTATCCGGAGAAGAAAGTGACACTTGTCCACTCGCGGGATCGACTGATGCCGCTCTATCACGAGGATATGGATGCTACCATCCGGGCTCGGTTTGAGGAGCTTGGGGTTGAGTAAGTGGATGTGTGTCTTGGCGGAACTCAAGTACTAACCGAAATAGATTGATCACCGGTACACGGGCAGTTGTTCCCGCTGAGGGCTTCCCAACCGACGGCCGAAGCTTTGAGCTGGAGTTGAAGGACGGCCGTAAGGTCCCAGCAGACCTTGTCATTCCCGCAACAGGACAGATCCCCAACAACCAGTTCCTCGAAACGCTAGAGCCCTCTGCAGGACGCGAAATCATCAACCAGGCCAATGGCTTCATCAAAGTCTTGCCAACCCTGCAGTTCGAGGATCCCAACTACTCTAACCTCTTTGCCTGCGGAGACATCGCCGACAGCAAGGCCCACAAGGCCGCTCGCCCTGGTCTTGCCCAAGCGCAAGTTGTCGCCGAGAACATCGTCGCCATGGTTCAGGGCAAGCAGCCGGAGAAGAACATCACTGTTACACCTCCGGCTATCCACCTCACTCTTGGACTGGTAAGCCATCTTGACGGATTGTACTGTCTGGATTCTAATCAGATATAGACGAGAAGCATCATCTTCCGAAACCCCGATGTTAAAAACGGTGTGACGGAACCTACGATTATTACCAAGGAAGAGTAAGTTGACGTTCAAATCCAGAAACTCGGTACATATACTGATTACCGGATGCAGTGGATCGGAAGATATGAGTATCACGAGCGTGTGGGAGAGGCGAGGCATGAAGGTTAGTCGACCAGATGACTACCATCTCTAAAAGATACAAACACGGCGTTGAAAACTGGGGCTGGGTCGTCCGCAAGGACATGCGAGCGTTTGCGTTGCGAGAGGCGTCACCACTTTGATTTATATAAACCTCTAGATTCCTAGATCTCATAAATATTAGATGACGGGAAGTTTAAACTCAAGCGTGCCCTGTAACAGGACGAGAGATGATGTCGCAATAAGCACGGGGTTGTTCCTGGATGTGCTAGCCTACGAACTAGGACCTCGACTTGACTTTGCATGCTTATTACGGCCACGGCCTTTGACCTCTAGTGTGTAACATGTGATCCCCAAGCTTCCCGAAGTGCGTTTAGCACCGTGTTCATGGGCCAAGCATGCTCGCGCTCCAGGATAGACATCAGTTCCACAATAGCAGCTTGCTCCCTAGGATCATGAAAGTATTCTCCGCACATGGAGATCCCCACAGCAGCTGTAAACATTCCCTCTTGAGAGTGCTGATGTGACATGGCCAGCCCACATATCCGTCTAGTCGACTCTCTCAGCAGCTCCTCGAGCGCCTGGTGAGCGGCTCTCCCTCCAATGCCTAGCTGTAACTTGGAGTCGTGGACGGCAAGGACGATGCGTGCTAGCTCTACGTGTTGTAGGGCCATAATCTGACATTGACTGGCGAGCCATATGGTAGGAAAGTATCGACCCTCGGCAGGGTTGTGTTCGTTGTAGTAGAGTGGTGCGAAGTGTGGTGGTTGGCGCTCATCCCAGTTTCGCTGGAAGAGCTTCAGAGCCTCCCATTGCTGAGACCGAGATCTGCTATCCTCTCCCGTTCGCGCCTCGTCATCTGCCGGGAAGCAGAACTTGAGAACGTGGGAGCACCAGATGATGATGCGGTTCGTCCAGTCGTAATCATCGGCAGCCATTGTGTCGTCAAAGTTGGCGTAATCGCTGACGGCAAAGATGGGGAGCCGGAACGGTCGGCGATGGATAAGAACGCCCCAGATCTCTTGTCGAAGGGCGATTAGGCAGGCCGAGTAGCGCAAGGATGGAAGGATAGTGGCGTATATGTCGGATCCGCGTGGAGGCTGGAGGATGATGGTCAATAGGCCATGGGCTTCGTCTTGTGATGCTTGGAATACGGCCTGAACGGCGATTGAGAATGTTTCGTTGTCGGTGCCGGTAAAATGTGCTGGAAAGCGTTAGCGACATCAAAATAGGCGTTTAGATATCTTACTGTCGACCTGTTCGTGGTATCGAAGTATGGTGATTGCTGCAAGAGCATCGTCGCTGCACGAGTTGACAGGGTCCGCCGAGACGTCCATAAGATGTGAAATGCACTTGTTGTGGTAATGGATTGCTGACTCTACGGTCAAGTTCGGAAGTTGAACGCCATTGTACTCGATTACAGCGTGAGGGTCTCGAAGTGACCAAATCTGGGCAAGGTACCTCGCCGACGCGGTGCAGATGGCGTTGAGGAGCAGAGGGCTGTGCATGGCACGGATCGGGACCACGGAGACATAATGGTGGTCTCTGTCGCTGGAGTCGAACTGTCCAAGGCAATCAGAACGAGTGTTTTTAAGAGCTGGACGGGTTCAACTCACAGCCCTGGCCAGCTTTTCCACAAAGCAGCGAACGAGACAGGCTTCTTCGATGCTTAGACTTTCTGTGCCACTACTTCCTCCCCTATGTCTTATTATTCTTGGAACCTCATGGCTGGCAACAGAGGTCGATGCGACTCGATACGGGAAATGTCTCTCGCTGTCAGGAGAGTCGATGTTCAACGGACAATGTTCAAAGGAATTCGTAGATGCTGCTCCAGGAGAATAGCCCTGCCATCTTGCAGGAAGCAACGGTGCGAGAGTCGAGTTTGGTTCGGCGTACGGGAGTGCGGGTGTCTTTTCAAAGGCTGATCCGGACGGTGTCGGAAGTTGAGAGAGTCTGTGAGATTCCCCACGTGCTGCATCGCCGCTGATGCTGGGAGATTCGATGTTGCTTTCCGATCGCGTGGCCGTCGTGGATCTGTCTTGATCGAGTGGTGATTGCTGGTGTCTGTCTTGGTCGTCTCTGGAGAAGGATTGCAGGACGGATGCGGCAAAGTTGAGGTAACCTTCCTGAGGCTCGTCTAATGCCGAGGAAGACTCCTGGGTCGAGGATCGATTTGTAGCAACGTCGGACTCATCGATGATGGAAAAGGGCTCCTGGTGTTCTGAGACAGGGGGTCTTGGTCAGTACCTAGTAGGGGACGGATGGAGAGAAGTCCGTCTGTGTACCTTGGTTCCCCGTGCGGATCCACGTCTGGTTGGGGTCAAACTTGAAGGTGTTCTGATTCGTGATCAACCTCTTGACGCGAAATTTCTTGTTGACGCGCACGCAGCCAACAGACGCCTTTTTGCAGTTTGCACATGGTGTCTCGCCGTCGCCTGCATTCAGTCAGGGATGAGGAAGAAGAGTCTGCAGAAAAACGCACATTTGAGATGTTTTTCTGGAAATGACGTCTGTCAGCTTCTTGACTCCTGCTCTTGCTCAAGACGTGACAAACCTCTGCATTTGTCGCATGGGAGTGTTCGTGCGCGGGGTTGCGGAGCCATGGAAGCTGTTGTCTGATGAGCATGACAGTATTAGGAAGCGTTTCGCCGAGTTTGCGACAAGGGAGGAGGAATCTTGCATTTTGAATAAAAGATAAAAGTAGGGCCCCGGCGAGTAGCCCGGGCTAGTGGCGAGACGAATTACATATCCACTCCACAGTGTTTTCTCCCCCGCACTGCAACAAGCTTCAAGCCACTTCTTGACAAGGGTCTCCAGACAGAGAGACCACGGGAAGAAGCAAGGCCTGTGGGACTGGGATATGCTTGGAGAGCTGACTCGCGTGCCTACATAATTCTGGGGGCGGGCTGCTAAGAAGCGGGAGTTTCCATCCTTAATTCTGGTGTGCCTCGTCGAGGGATCAACTACTGGACATACCTCATTTAGCATCGATTGCCGGGCATGGGATTTGGCGACGTCGACAAGGTCTGGGCTGATATTCTTCTCGAACAGTGATGGAAACACCTTGATTGACCTGTTGTACTCTGATGTACTCTGAAATATCTACAGAGATGGCCAGATATTATACTGTATCTCAGCAAATACTCATTTTTGTACGGGCCAGGCTCTTTAATTCTGAGCCCAGATGTACGTTGGGATAAGAACGCAAGGACATGGTATAAAGTATGGAATAGATTTATAAATCCGGCCCTGCTACCTATGTACAAGGTATGGTTAGACCTCAGGGCCAATGCTATCGAACTGATGAGTATATCTACGAACTAGCCGCAGCCTCAGCACCGGCAGCAGTGTACTTGGGATCAGTCCAGATCTCATGCTGAATACGCAGTCTGATAGCCTCCTCCTCAACAATGTGGTTATCCCCAAACAGTTCCGAGATCTGTTCCAACGATTTCTTGGCGGTCTCGGGAACGAGGAAGAAGGAGAAGATGGCGGCCAGAGTACAAAAGACGCCAAAGAACAGATAAGTGCCCCATCCGATCTTGATCACCATCTCGGGGACGACAACGCCGATAATGAAGTTCGCAAGCCAAATCATGGCTGTCGCAGCTCCAACACCCTTGGCGCGTTTGGAGCTAGGAAAGACTTCGGCGGGGAGAGTCCAGGCGAGAGGGCCGTACGAGGTGGCGTAGCAGAGGACGTAGAGGTCTGGAGGAATTATTAGCAAGAAGCAGGCATCATTACTCGGGACACCCACAGATCAGAGCAACTCCAAACCAGCCCATGCCCGGGTTTGACTCCCACTTGTCATTGTACTTGCCAACAACACCAGCCATGATGAGATGAGGGATAGCCATTGCGATGCCACCTCCAATGGCAAGCTTGCGACGACCGACCTTGTCGAGGTAGAGGAAGGTGGGAATACCGGCGACCAATTGACAGATGTTGACCATTCCGGAGAGAATCAGTGCCATGTTATCATCTTGTCCAAGAGCCTTGAAGAAGGTAGGCGCATAGTAGACTGTGTAGTATTAGTATAGGACTTATGAAAAAGAACGACATTGCTCACCAAAAGCATTGATTCCAGAAAACTGTTGGAAGAAAGGAATACCAAGAGCGATAATGGTACGCTTGAGATATTTGGGTCGGAAGAGGTCGGCCCACTGGAGGAGCTCCAACTTGAACTTGTTGTTGGTAGGGTGGTCCTTTGCGAGAACCTCCTGCTGAAAGCGGACTTCGCAGACAATGCCCTTCCACTCGGTCTGCACTCGATCGTCGGTGATGGGAACGCGTCGCAGCTTGGAAAGAGATTGAAGGCTGTCGTTGTCGCGGCCGCGCATGGCAAGCCATCGAGGGCTGAAAGGGAAGAAGTGGATGCCGAGGCCGACGCGGAGGGCGGGGACCATCTGAAGACCGAAGGGGAGTCGAAATGCGACATCGCCCGAGAGTTCTTTGGTGGCATATGTGATCCAGTATGAGATGATAGCTCCGATGACGATGCTTTTCAGTCATTGTTAGTTCGTTTCAAGAGATTGAATATTCGACTGTTGTATACCTGATAGCCTCAAGGACAAGCAGAGATCCTCGCAGGTTGGGAGGTGCAATCTCCGAGATGTAGAGAGGAGCTCCCATGGCAAGCTGGCCAACACCAACTCCTCCAATTGTTCGGCCGGCAACGAGGGTTCCGTAATTGTGTGCGGCAGTCTAGCAATCCACGTTAGATGTGTTCTCATCGAGTGAGTTAGCGATGCCCATACCTGAATCACCGCGCCAACAACAAAGAAGCCGGTAGCCACGGTCAGAGACCACTTTCGAGAGATCCTATCTGCAAGGTATGGGAGGAACAAGCAGCCGATAAAGGCACCAAGCTCAAGCATTCCCGTCATGAAGCCGACGTTGAAGCCATAGCCAGAATGACCAGGGGCGGTCTCGGGGAAAGCCTTGTGGAATTGCTCCATCACCAAGATGATGCTGATAACACCCTGATCTTTAGGATAAAGTTAGCGATTCTGAGGTGTTCCGCGTGTCAATGGGTCCTACCGTAGCCAAAGGAGAAACCTCCAAAGGAAGCCAGAGCTGCTGCACCGAGGACATAGGGGGAGCGAACAATGCCTGCGAGTCCATTCGAGTCGTACGAGATGATCTCGCCCGCTTGAACGACGGCATCAGTTTCCTCGACATGGCTCTCGGTGGCCCGCGAGTTGCTAAGGGACTCTTTGGTCTCCATCTCAAGTAGACGAGCAAGTGATGTTAAAAAAGGAAGCTGAAGGGATGATCGTTTTGCTTCTGCACAAGTGACAGGAATGCAGAGCCGTTGAAAGCCTTTATAACTTTTCCCCGGAAGGATGTCATTCCACAACCCCAGAGCACAAGCATGGGGGAATGCCATCTCCGCATCCCCCATGGGGATGGCTACACTAGCGGTCGGGGAAGACAAGTTGGAGTGGTCTCGTTGTGCTGCCGCTTGAAGCGTCCCGATTGGCTACCTCCGGGCGCTACTCCACGGGGACCAGGAAGGTTAAGTTCTCAACTAATGTGTTTTAGGAAGTGTCTCGGCGAAAGATTACTGTATACGGATCAGTAGTGGACATGACGCTCGTGCCATGGCGATTCGGCTTGGCCGTTTCGAGAGGGAATTGTTGACCAATGGTTTTGGCTTCATTTGCTATTGGGCTCGGAGTTGGGCTCTCCATTTGAAACGGTCTGGCCTTGAAAGTTCTGGACGAGCCTGTTTGATCAGATGTTGGACGCTAAAATCGGTGGCTTGACGCGCAGCTTCTACAGGCACGCGGTGTGGAAAAAAACCCGGACGCTTTGTGAGGAAGAGGACGATCTTTGTGTCCGGCTTTTTCTACACACCGCGTGACAGGCTTTCCTTGTTCGCCGAGCCCACGTCGTGCAGACATTCGGCTTTCCAAGCGATGTGTCTCGGGCCCCGGGAACGGGTGGAGGCATAGACTGATGGGCAAGTGGTTTTCTGCTTCTCCAACTCCGGGATCGTGTAGATTCTAACACGTTGTTAGATTGGATCTCATGATGTGGTGTGACGCGACCTGGCGAGGAGAAGACGCAGTGTTGCGATCCCTGCACTCGACGCTGAGGGTCGTACCTAGTACAACATGTCTATAATGTTTAAGTGGGAAGACGAAGTCAGAGACTCCCTGAAAACCTCACAATGCGGCCTTGTGTCGGCCTGTCGATATCATTCCGCCATCTTCAGCTCAGACGCTAGTCGATATCTGATCTGATTCGTGAGTGGTTGTAATCGTGCAGAGTGCTAAAGGATGGAATCCTTTATTGGGATCTAGAACGCATCGGAGAGCTCACCGAAAGCTTGGCTCGCTTTCAAAACCCCTGTATAGGCAGATCGAACGGAACGAAGTTACATTGGCGAACATCCCTTGAATGGCTGGAAAGATTGGAAGCGCTTGGGATCATAATGATGCCTTTGGTTTTGGGCCCGGAATCCTTGAAGCACTTAGAATCAACCATCTCACTTCCCCACGGAAACTGCCGACATGAGCCAAGTAAGAACTTTCAATCATTGTCTACTCGTGGGAAAGCAGTTCGGCACTCTTATGGCGACCTGGCCCCGACCATCTATTACTATCTTGGTATTTGCGACATTAGCTTTATAGGTAGTACTACTCGAGACCTTTCTATTGGCGCTATTACATCCTATAAACTATCTAGCATCTTTGTTGTACCTCTAGGTGCCCCTCCTGCCTCTGAGCTAGTCACTTTCTAGAGTATTGATCTTCCAACCTGGGGTGAACTAGCGTCGTTGAGAAGTTCCATGCTCACAGTC
This sequence comes from Fusarium albosuccineum, assembly GCA_012931995.1. Classification (NCBI taxonomy): domain Eukaryota; kingdom Fungi; phylum Ascomycota; class Sordariomycetes; order Hypocreales; family Nectriaceae; genus Fusarium; species Fusarium albosuccineum. The sequence continues at coordinate 17,630 of JAADYS010001103.1, forward strand.
TCCGAGTTAGCGCCTCGTATCAAGTAATAAATCCACACTTACAAACTAAGCCGAAAACGAATGTCCTTAGTAAAAAGGGGTTCCAAAGCGAGTGTCCTTGCTATACGGCGCAATCATTCAACAAAATGTCTTCAAGACCTCCAGCTAAAACCACCTCATGACTCATTCACTCTCAGCTCCCAGGTTCACGTGCTCATCCGCCACACCAGCTTTGCCAAGTAACTGAAGGAGTTTGCGTTCGTGGATCTCGTCTTGACAAAAAGCACTAGGCCAGTCGTAAGGTGGCATGGTGGTCAACCTCCTGAGGGTGTTCTTATTGACAAGAATGAAGAATCCGAGGAGCTCCACGATGCTTTCTTCGGGCAGAGATGCTCGCCTAAGTTCCTCTGTAATGGCGCTGGTCTCATCATGGATATAAGAGAGCTTTGCCTCGTCGAGCGGCAAGCTCGTGTCGTCTTCCACTCGTCGGATAGCCTCGTCGGATCTCGACCGGACAATGGCGAATCGTTTCCCTTGGACAATGCATGCCTGCACAAGGGCTATCTCGATCTACTCAGCGACCGACAGTCAACCAGATCCCAAAAAAAAGTTGTCCCAATATACTGCTTACCTCGCCGAACCTCTCTCCGCAAATGACGAGGATATAGTCGTAACAGTGGAGCTTGTTGGTATTGAAGTAACCTTGGGATGGTACACGTTGAGTTCCAGCCCCCGGGAAATCGACAAGAGTGAGATCGTCAAAGCAGGCGGCGGCTTGGTACTCTTGTCTTTGACGGGTCGTCTCAGTAGTTCCTACGCTTGCCGCGTCTGTATCTCTGTTGAGTAATCCCCTAAGGGCATTTATAAGGGATGATTTGCCACTGCCAGACGGACCGCATATGGCCACGTAGGCCCTGTCAGCGTCGAGGCCTTCTTGTTCTCTGTCGGCTATGATCGCTTCAGTAGTGACAATTGCCCCGGGAGAAGCCGAGAATGCCCAATTGTATAGGACTTGGGAAATAATATATGCCGACACGCCAGCCAAGCCAACACTGCCCGCCGCGCCGGCAGTGGTAATGGCGGCCGCCAACCCGATCTTGACCAGGTTGACCCCCAAAGTTGAGAAAACAAAACCCCAACCAGTTTTGGGGTCCCAGTCTAATTTGACGCCCCATTGTGAACGTGTCATGGTGGCTGGGTCGCGGTTTCGTCGAAACTTGAGGGTGCGAAAAAAGCTTGCTTGGAGGATGGGCAGATATGATCGAGTGAAGAGGCAATAGACTGTAGAAATTTGGCAGAAAACAAGAGGGCGCTCCAATATTAATGCCGCATGGGCATCAATCTCAGCTTGATGCCGTACACTCTCAAACCGGCCTGGCGTATCCAATAACCATCTCGCATCCAAATGAGGCGGCGAATTAGACTGCAAATATTTGCACATTCGTTGGGTTCTCATGCACCAATGCCTAAGCTTACGGTATATCGGGGTTGAGTGCTCTATTTCAAGGGACAAGAAGAGGAAATAATATCCTATGACATTCGTGTGACCGGACTTAATTATCCAGTTTCGCATCTGGCCCCTAAGTAGTGGTTAAGTGATGGTCGAGCCGACCCTATGCTAGCCTGAGTAAGAGCGGCGATGGATCAAGTGTATCAACCGTCTAGATTCGTGGAGAATAATGGTGTCTACGTCGGTGTCTTATCAGGAGACTCTTGCGCCACACACGGCGTCTTTCACATCACTTGTCTTTGGTTTAATAACAAATACCTCTTGATTACTTGTGTTGTCGAGACGGGTCAAAAATGGAATTGAATTGATCGGAGCAAGGATAGGAGCGTCCTTTTATGTTACTACTTCCAGTCCATGCACTAATGCAAATTCCTATTTATATGCCGAATTTGGCTTGTATATCTCTCTAAGGCTTGGCGAGGTTCTTGGCGATAAAAGGAATATAGTTACCGATCCTAGTATATACTCCAGGGAAGCCGGCCAGAGCACATTGCTTGCCCCATGAGACTACTCCAATCAAAACACCAGTCTCCTTATCAATAATAGGACCCCCGCTATCTCCCTGACAGGAGTCCTTACCGCCTTTTTTTAAACCGGCGCAAAACATATTATCCGTAACATTCAGAGGTGGGTTATCCTTAGCATACTGTTTCTTACAGGTCTGGCGCGCAACAATAGGCACCGAGACCTTCATCAGATTCTCCGCAGGGAGTCCGCCAAACTCCAAATCTCCCCTGTATGACGTATTAGTTCTGCCTTGACATTGATCTCGCTGCTGCTTATACGTACCAGCCGGCTATGGTTGCCGTAGATTTAGCAACTGGGTCTGAGCCTTGCTCTGGAAGAGTGGCGTAGCCAATCGTATAACTCTTCTCGATCGGCTTGGCCAGATGCAAGATAGCGATATCGTTGTCGGTTATCCTAGGGTTATACTTAGGGTGTTGAATCATGGAAGCGACGGCGACTACCTTGCCACCCTTATTCCAGTGCTATTTACTTCTTAGTTTGAGATTCTTTCGTATGGCTATAACTAGTATTGTATAGGAGATGAACTGTGCTTTTTTAAACTGTGGAAGCCATACCCTTGATGGGAATAAAGCAGAATAGATAGTATAGAGATGATAGAATGATGTGCATAACTTACGAGAGTCCCAGCCCGAACTCTGAATTCCGAGACATTTTGGTTATGAACGCAATGAGCTGCTGTCACAACCGTTCTAGAGTTTAACAACGAGCCACCACAGTCGCGTTGACCTGCCCGTGTGAGGCTTATGATGTATGGAAAGTCGCCTAGCTGGGCCTCTTGCCCACCAACGATCGCAGGCCCCTTGGTTCCAAGTTGTTCCCGGTCTGTAGGTATTGCTATAGACCAAGAAGATAGGGTCAGTGCGACTATAAGTGCGAGTTTAAGTGCCATAGTAGAGATTGAGATGATAACTTTTGTCTTCAGATGACTAGATGATAATGGGAAGATATTTGGAATAGAACTAATTGATTAATTTCAGAATGATCCGCCTTTATATAGCTTTGAGTAGGCGATATGGCCGTAAAACTCGAGAGTTGAAATTCTCGGACTTAATTATTACCTGTTATTTGATTGGCTAATGTGTATAATAGTAACGGCGTGCCGATGGATCCGTGCCAGTGTGCCATTGGGCTCGAAGGATGAGATGCTACGCCGAGTTGAGTCATATGCTACCCTTGTGGATTTGATGATGATGAAGGCTTGGTGTGGGATGGGAATCCTTGACTAGAGCCGGGATTTGCGGAAGGATTCAAGTCAAGTTTGGCTTTTTAACAGAGCCCAGGGTTACTCTTGGAACGACAATATCAAGGCTTGGCGTGTTATCTACAACCGTGCGTACCTATCTATAACAAGAGTTTTTCATGAATACGCTATTTTGTAAGGTGAAACCCGGCGAGAAAGGAACAGCCTGAATATAATATTCCTCGTGGGCCCTAGCCTGCCGAGGCTTTGTCGCTGAGGCGGTGAGGCCTGTTTGCATTCCTGATAAGTAAGGCGTAACATCAGTCCTTCCCTCTTTAAGGAATGATACCGCTAGCGCTGTACGAATTTATCGAGTTTTTACGGTAGTCAATCATGAACTTTTGCAGCAACAACGTTGCGCCAGGAGCTTTGCTAAATAGCCATAATTAGTAAATAGGGATAGGAACACGAGGCCTTCATGATGTTTTGACGCAGTCTCATGGGCCTATTGCAAAATACGACATGGCTAAAATGCCAGTTGAAGCGCTGGATAAGGCGAGGCGTAAACGAGAAGCTCACGCCCTACCTTATCACCTTCCTGATAAAAACTAAGTTTGTTGATCTTACCCTCCATGTTTATTCCCCTTATCCGATTCTTGCCACCGACTAAACACGCTTTAAAAGGTCTATTCCAATTATCAAGTAACCTAGCACCAATTAGTTCCGGCACATGTTCGTCTTGCCTAGTATTCAGAGCTTTCCAGAATGGGAAATCCATTCGGTAAGCGAGTTCCTACTACTGTAGTGGCTGAGCCGTGACGGAAGAGATGCTTACAGGGGTTGCGACCAGACATGTCAGCATTTATTAGCTACCTGCCTAAACACGCTATGTCTCCCAGATTCACACTGCCCCAGATCAGCACAAGGTCATGACTCCATTGACGGCCAATTTGATCGCAAAGCGTCCATGTCAGATACACAATGTAAAAAACCCAAGTCTGATAACCGGGCGATCGACGGAAGGTCTAGTAGCTCTGACGCCATTGACTCTTTCGATGTCAGCAATCGATGCGCGGTAGAATACCCATGTTGGGGTCTTGCGTGTTGCTAGGTCTCGTATAGCTCTGTCGCGCCAGAGCGGCAATCAAAAAGAGCTAGGACAGCCATGGTATCGTCCGGCCAAGGCTGGTTACAAAAATGCCCGTAACCATTTCCCTCGGCTGTTGTTTCTGACGATTCATTTCACGGTTAGGCCATCATGCTGTTGTAGGGTAGACCCACGCAGCTCATTACAGGCAACGTCTTAGACCATCATTCCAAGCCTCTCAGCACCATCTCATCGAGTCACAGCCTTTGCATTGATGGCCCGTTGACAAACACTTGAGGCTGCATAAATTCGAAACAGTGGTGAGCCTGTTTTTGCCCACCACAGCCGAACCGTTGACTAGATTTGCTACCAATCAACTCGGGTTTCTTCGTGAAGTTGACACAGCTAATTTCCACAATCACATCAACTACCGAACGCGCCCTTTGTAGAGTCTCCAGATGGTGTGGTTCATATAGTTAGATCGAAAAAAAGAAAGCACACCCTTGGATATAAGAGAGTAACGGATCCGCAAAGGAACAGTTTAAAATACACAAAATGGCATTTTGAATCGGCCCAATGCCATGCAAGACAATTTAGTACTTTGGTCGAACAAAGAAGCCCTAGCATCATGTAGCAAAACGATACTCCTTCGCTAAGCCAGCCATCATCATGATCAATCGACTAGATCTCCGTGTAATGGGCCTAGTAGATAAGATAGCGGGGTATCAGACTGTGAGTGATGGTATGGGGTCATGTAATAATAAGGTGCTTGATTGGGCGAGAAAGAGGAAGTTACATAGATTCAATATCTTTAACTAGTCCCAACTTATTGAGGCGCGTCTTCGAAGACTGGGACACTCTAGACCCATGCCTCACCTGTAGCAATCCTTCATACATTTCCCCGCCAAGGTTTTGCTCCAGTCGCCGCTCGTGGCAGCATGGCTCTGTTTGAGATGCTCCTGAAAATAGTGCCACTTGTAAAACTTGGTCGAAACATTACATCCTCTGAAGTTGTGATTTTCTCGCAGATGTTTGAGTTGTCTTTTCCACCTTTCCCATGGGTCGCGATTCTCTAGTTCAAATTCCTCCCCACAGTAACCACATCTTTGAACAGGTGAGAATGTCGTGTGAAAGACCTCGGCAGGATCTGAAAGAGCGGCGCAGGACCACGAGTATCGGCCCACAATCTGCGGGCCCCCATGAAAGTCGGCTTCGTGTTGTTTGGCCAGGGATTCGTTTCCAAAGCTGCGATCGCAAAGTGGACAGTAGCGTTGTTGTTCTGCTGGTTCAGGACTCGATGGCCTCCGAGCTCGCCTGAAATGAGAAATTGGAGGCGACTCCGGCTCACTTTCATTTTGTCAGTACAAGAGTTGGCAATGCGAGGGGATTACCTACGCAAACGTGACGCTGCGTCGTCTAGGCGTGGAAACCTTGGGTGTCGTCCGACCTCCGTACAGAGAACCCGTGTGACTACTAGCAGAACCAAAGCTTGCGACACTACCTCGTCGTTGGAGCGAAGGGGAGACAATATTGTATGCTACGGATGGCGCCCATGGCTCCCTTTCGTCATTTGCCGAGTCGTCGATTGCTGAGCTGGAAAATCTGAGCGAAGATCGTCGGAAAAGACTGGAAACCGTGGCATCGGTCGTTTCATCAGAGCCCTTGCGGAGCTCACTCGTGAACTTGTCAAAGACTTCACCCAAAATATCCCTCACCTCCAACAGAACCTCGTCAAAAGGCCGCTGCACGAAGAGACGCACATCTCCTTCATAATATTTGCTCATCAATTTCTGAAAAAAAAGGTCAAAGGTGCTTTCGAAAGAGGCGTGCGTCAAAACGTCTAGTTGTTTTTGGTACTTGCTACGCATCCAGGTTAGGAGCTGAGGCCGCAGCTGCTCTGCTCGACTTTCTGCTTCTGGTGTGTAGCTACCGGCGATGGCGTTGACCCACGAATCTAGGCCCTCAAAGGTGGCGTATTGGATTAGTGCTGTTCCTTTCGGCACGTTTTCTCTGAGTGTTGTCCAACGTTCCCATGTCTGCTTTGTTTGTATGCGGTTGATGATAGGCTGGGGATCGGCTCCGCCCTCCTCGGCTAACCGCGCATGGGTGAACAACTCAAAAGTGGCGTAGGATAACAGAGCTGGGTAGTCTTCAAGAACTTGGGACCGGCCTGCAATCGACATGCTTGTGGCTGAGTTGCGTGTTGATAGGGCTAAAGAGATGGAGCCATCAACGGACTCGTTGGTCGCTACCCATTGAACAACGTCAACATTAGGCTTCGTGTCGGATGCCCTCAGCGTCTCAAAGATAGAAGTTGACTCGACGTTTCTCTGTGCTCGCCATGCTTCGCGGGCCAGATTCTGGCGTAGGCTACGCGCTGCAGGGCTATCATCTCGCTTCATGCTGGATGAATGGCCACTATACAACGAGAGGGTGCGAATAGGAAGAGGTCTGCCTGTTCTTAGATCCACGGATCTAAGAGATCTTGCGACATTGGCAGAAGACAGGGAAGGGGAGGAACAACTCGCCGCCTCAATTTGTCGAGGCTGAGCTCCATCTATTTTCTCGGCTCGACTCCGCGCTTGAACGAGGGCATCCAGCTCTGCAATATCCAGATAATCCAGACATGTGGACATTATGGATAGATGGCCTTGGCCTATGGGATGAGCTTCAAGACTCTGGTCAAGGGTTGAGAAGCCGTTGCTCCGCAAGAAGAACTCACGGACCGACTCGTGGATGACTTGAACGACTCTGGTCTCGCCCTGTTCAAGATTCAATGATCCAGCTCCGGCAAAGACAGACATCATTTCCATAAGCTCGTCTTGTGGCTCGTCGGTCGTGGTCCTCTTGACTTCCACCAAGCCTTTAGATATGCTCCTAATCTGCCGCTCAAGCTGGTCATCCGTCCCGGTGAAGTTGTCAGACATGCGCCATTCGTTCAGAGAGGATGGTGTTGGCTGTCTGATAAACGCCAGTATGTGATGCCACTCGTAAAGGCGGAGTGGCTTGGTAGCTAGGATAGCCCATTGGAACAGTCGCACGGTCAACTGCCTTGCCTCAGGCCGCAGGCTCAAGAATAGTTGAGTGAACAAGGTCTCAAGCGGCTGTGGAAGGACATCAAGCTGCTTGAGCAGATACCTCAGATCCTTTCCATCATCCCAATACCGGAGAACCTCGTCCACTACCAGAACTGCCCACAAGAATACTCCGGCGGATTTGTTCAGGATGCCATTCCTCAGTTGCTTCCAATTTGGTTCTTGGGCTGCAATGCCAAGCTTGAATCTCTGTTCCACATAAGTTGCAATGTCGCGGCCGTTGTGGTTCTCCACGATGATCTCAGGACAGTGGTTGACGGTGATCGACGGAAAGTGCCTGCTTGAAAGACAAACGTTGAGGTCAACGCTGGCAGCGTGAGCTGATTTAGTGATTCTTCGCCAGAAATAAGCTTGAGCTCGTATTCTGTTGTCGTCGCACTCGTCAAGGGCGTCGATGAAGATGAAGGTCTTTTTCGCTGGGTGCTGAGTGAACATGGACTCAAAGAAGGATTCGAGCTCGGTCTCTTGCCACGGCGCATCCACTTGTCCTTCTATTTCCCATTCTAGCTTCTTTTCTTGCCAGATATCCGTGAATCGTCTGAGCAGTTCTTTGTTCTGGGGAAGAAGTTGGTGTAGTAGAGAGCGAAATAGACCAATCGGCGAGTGCTCAAACTCATGCCCCTTGGCGCTAAAGAAGAAAGCTGCAGTGCAGTAACCGGACTTCTCTTGCTCCAGGCCTGCCCTACGGAAAGCATCTTTCATCAAGGTAGATTTCCCAGCTCCGGGCTTTCCCTTCAACCAAACAAGCCCATAATGCTTCTTTTCATTTCGGCCGGTGAGCCAGTCCTGGTACGCGTCGTGCTCGATCAGCCAATGGCAGGTCTGCTCGGCCGGAGTTCCTAGGCTCTGGCGTCGACTATTGATGCTGGGAAACCATAACGATTGTATGCAAGCCCTTTCGGCCTCGTTCAGTTCAATTCCTTTGGTTGAGGGGGCGCTCCTGATTGTGCCACGACCACGTTGTGGCCCGCTTTGAGTAGCCTGCAGAGTCCGTAGCTGGACGATAGATGAATAGATAGAATGAACTTCTCCGGAAAGCTTGCGATAATTTGGATCACTAGGGCCAGAAAAGCGACACATGTCTAGGTGAGTAGCCTGTAGAGTCTCGGCATGTTCTCGATAATCCCCGATTGAAGACGAGTAATTCGGGACGACCTTGTTCCCAAGCACTCCAAGGTTGATGCCAGTGAGACCGAGACCTTCTTGGAAAGTTTTGACGCGAAAGTCGTATTTGGTCCAAATTTCCGAGAAGGCTTCTTGCGCACGCTCGAGATCCGTAGTCTTTAAACCGAGAGCGTCGAGAATGGCGGATGCTGTCTCCATACGCAGGGTACCAACAACAGATCGCACCCATTCGCCGAGGGCCGCGAGATCTGGACTTCCTCGGTGCGGTGTGCCAAGAAAGATGACTGCAGCGGTTGACTCAATGATATCCCTTAGCTTTGTTTCTGTGGATGATGATGACCTGGCGAGCATCTAGATGAGTGGTTAGTGAAGAGCGTTAATGGCTGAAAGATCTAGTTTCAACCCACCTCCTTGACAATGATGCCGCCAAGACTATGCGCAATGAATATCAAGGGACATTCCATTGTCCTCTCTCTACATAGAGAGAACAGCAGGTCCCTGCTATGAGAAAGAATGCTGTTCTTGTTTATAGGCTCCTTCATGTATTTCGTAATCTTACTGTCGTACCCGTAAGTGAAGATGCGCGCATTTGGGCATTCGGAAGCAAGGAAATCGGCTGGCCAGAAGAGTTGATGGGAGTTGGGCTCAGGTTCTCCATTTGGCTCAGAGGCGGCTGGTTCTGTTGGCCTCCGGCTAAACCGGGAAACCACACGGTGGAACACATGCTTCTTCCGTGCCCTGATATGATCTGATGTCTGAGATCGGGGGTGTGCAGGCGATTCAGTAGGCTTGGGTACGCTGGTCCATGTCTTATATGGGTGCCCTTTCAAGCCATGGACGAGTACGATGCTTGGCACTCGAGGTCAGCTTCTGCTCGAGCGTCACATGGCCGAACTCACTCGACAACTGGAGAGCAGTTCTCTGGCTCATAGACAACGGAGATGCCGGTGTCTAGGATGCAACTCTGCATTTCCCATGACAACTAGAGTGTATGCGCGCGGACAGAGCGGGTAGCGGAGGTCAGACGGGGTAGGAATGGCCCGATTTAGGATGAGAGGATTGAAGGCAAGGCTGAGCCAAGGCACACTCGTGGTGGCTTGGGGATGATGTCGGAGAGGCAGACTATCGAATTAGGAAATGGGTTTATCGAGAGGAACTAACCGTAAAAAGCAGCACCTACCCCGCCTTTGCTAGTTCGAGTTTAGATCAGACCTGCAGCTAACTCCTATGAGGATTTATCCATTCTTTTATCTAGACGGTGATCGACATCGTTGAGGGCGGTGATAGCGAAGAAAGTATGTGTCAAGGAATTGGGCATTTGCATTTGGCCGGATCTTTTCTGCGAGCTATGTATTCCTAAGCGTCCAGCCCCGTTCGGCCATTTTGAAATTCCCCACAATACCGAACCCATCCTTCGCGGCTCGCCCAAAGTCTCCTTGATGCTTCTGGTCGCCGAGTCCTCTCTCTAGCCGTGCTTTATCATCAGCACTGATAGCAAAAAGTACTGATAACGAGGAGCCCTTGACAACGGCAATTCCGGCTCGACTAGTCTGAATCATGACGATGACTAAAAATGCCATGGATAGCACAACCTGAGAGGCAATAAGTGCTAGCCATGCCCATCGAACCGTCACAAAGGTCTCAGGGCCCAACGTTTCACCCATAACATCAAAGACTGGGCTATTGAGTCTATGCAAATGTTGTTAATTCCATGGTCAACAATATTGCAGGGGTAACTCACGAATTCGTCAAGCTTGTCGCTATGTTTCCAGTAATATTACCCATCACTTCCCGCAGAACGACATCTTCCGAGACATTCGCTCTACCTGCGCCCTCCAAGGCAACGGATGCATATTCGAAGCCACTGCTAAATCGAGCTGGTGCAGACCCTTCAGAGTCAGAATTGGGGGTGATCCTGCTGTAGGTGCCGTTCATGGCACGTCCTAGCGTTGTTCGCATAATGTCGACCCTAGTCCCACCAAAGGGAAATCTCTTGTCTGGATCATTAGGGTCCTTGACAGCTGTAATGTTCAACTCGCCCCATCCGGCAACTTCCGTCGGCTCATGAACTACCTCGATGCTCGACTTAAGAACCTCCTGAGAGGGAATATTGCCTGAGACAGAGGCATTGTACTGGCGGGAACAGAAGTGAAGCAGAAGTTCCGCCGCTCCGATGACTTGGCCGGAGTCGGTGGCATAGAGCACGAAATAGTTGAAGAGCGCAGGTGCCGCCATCTCGGAATCATTCGTGAACGATACTGATTGATAACCGCTCCGGAGGCCGACTAGGGTCAAGTGGTTGACACTCAGGTCTAGGAATGCACCGTTGGGAAGCGAAGCATTCATGGCCCGTCCAGCCTGTTTATCAATTTTCAGAAGCTCGGTCACGTTCCAAGCCGTCCCACAGATGGCTAGTGAGCTGAATGGCTTCCATCGGCACTCACTGGTTGTGCATTTTGTGGTATCAAGTTCCAGCTCTTCCATGTACGGTTGACTGAGCCCTTGGTAAATGTGCTGCTCAACCCAGCTCGTATGTTGCACTATGGCGAACGAGTCAGAAAGCGGGGTCTTAGGTAGCCGTAAGTGAGCTTACTCTGGGAGAATGTGTTTGCAGTGTTCCAAAAATACTGGCCAGCTCGGGATGCAGTCGCATTTGGGTTTCCGGGGACAGGAGCAAGTCGCGTTGGGTAGGACACGACGGATTGAGTCAGGGTGGAGGTCAACAAGGCCGATACTAGCACAAGAGCAGGAAGCAGACCGACAGGCCTAGAAAAGCAGTTAATCATCTACATCTCAAGTTGGAACGGTTGGCTTACCAGCATCCCGTAACGGTCATTAACCTGATGCTTCCCCAAGGCCCTCGGCTTGCATCATCAAAAATCTGGAAATGGGTCAAGGGTGTACCTTTCCGAAAGTGAAGCCATTTCAACTGTGAGAGGCCTTCTGCTATCATGATAATAAATGCTGCCCGGCAGACTGTAGATAGAAAAGCAATCAACGTATTGAGGGTTAACCCAAGCGGCCAGTCGGGGAGGCTTTTGCCGTTGACGTCTCGCAGAACCACGATCAGACCTATCAGCGACGCAATGCTGATTATGCCACACGATAGCTCCGGCCACCAGCTGTGAACCCATAGTCTCCATGCCGGAGCCCTAGGGCGACCAGAGTTGGTATTCTCGCTCGGTGGCAAACCCTTGACCGCCTGATCTGGAGCCTTGAGATCTTGTCTATCTGAGGTATGGGTACCCAGTGGTACGTCGAGGAGCGGGTTTTCGGAGTTGAGGTATGGTCTCGAGCGATGCCAACTATCTCCCATGGGCGTACTGGCTGAATACTGACCCCTCGAGCCACGCGCTGTAGTGTCGGTTACGTCTGCATCGCGCGTGTCATGTATCGGGCTCAGATCGTCTAAGCTGACTTCCGATGGTGGTCTTTGAGAATTTCGGGATGAAAGCGGGGACGGTGGTACGATCTCGCCCGTCGGTAATCTGTCGTAGGTAGACTGAGTCGGGGTTCGGCGAATGTTTCCTGGATATGGATGTTGAGACATTTCCACGGCATCAGCGATGTTGTAACGCCCTGCTAACTGTCATCAATCGACGTATTGATTAGAAGAGATGAATAAAAAAGGCAGGATAGAAAAGAGCTGGATTTTAGCATCAAGTCCTAAAAATACGTCTAGCGTAGTACTCTGAAACAAGCAAGTGGGAGCACCATTGCTAATAAGGCTGAGTTGTAGGACGCGTTTCGTAGGATGCGGCTGTGTTGCGTTGATCGCTGGGGCTGAGCTGTCGTGCATCGTCAATGGTAGGATTCAACATCCTGGCCCGGTCGAATGGTATGCCACAACAGGCTAGTTTTTAGCTGTGATATGTCTCCGAACCAGGGTTTTTTACTGGCCACACTTTATCTAAAACCTGATAGATACCTCATGACATGGATAGGGCTGGAGAGTCCGAGGGTGGCCTCGCACTCGTTGGGTGACGGTAATACAGAGTTTATAGGTAGGTAGGAGCAATAAAAAGACTAGTGCCCAATAAATTGAGGCCTCTATAGGAGCAATCGACTGAGAGATGCGTCATGATTCGCCGGAGTGAAAGAATCCAAAATATTAATGGCTGTGTATGCTTGTTTCAACATCCGAAGCGGCTGCAGGACCTCAACTCAGGGCCTAGTATACTGAGATCTACACGTACAGAAAAGCGTTTCCAGTTCCCATACATGTCCACAGCCCTCCAAGAGTCGGTGCACCAACAACCCCGTCCGTGTTCAGCCCTGCTTAATCAACTTCTCCACCTCAGCCTCCCAGACAGCGAGAACCTTAGCCACAGCAGGTCGCTTGCTCAATCGCTCCAACCAGGCAGTGTAGTGCTTCCAGACAGATGTGTCGATTTCAGGAGCCGTAACGGTCTTCAAGCCTACAGCGTATGGGATGAACATGAGATCGGCGTAAGTGACTTGGTTGCCGACCAGGTAGTCGGTGCCCTGCTTCTCCAGGTGGGAGTCGATGACTCCGGTCACACGCTTGATTTCGTCGGAGAAGCGTTCGACTGCTGAGGGAATGCGCTCTGGGTGCATCACCTCAAACCAGCGCTTCTGGCCGAAAGGTGGGCCCTGGCCACTCATCTGGAAGTGCTCCCAGCATCGCGTCTGGTACTTCTGAGGCGAAGTGGTATAATGCAGCACAGCGTTCTTATCGTAGACATCAATCAGGTAGTCGACAATGGCGCCGGACTGTTGATTAAAAGGTCAAATCGCTACGAGGTACACTTCTTCAGGTAGTTACGTACCTCCCAAAGGACGATATCCTTGTTCGGGTCCTGGATTGCAGGAACACGACCGTTGGGGTTCAAGGAGATAAGAGGCTCCTTCTTAACGTCAAAGAAACCGATTTCGATAATTTCATACGGAATTCCGAGTTCTTCGAGGACCAGGATGACCTTCCAAGGATTCGGGCTGGGGCCGGATTTGTAGACGACGATGGGCTTCAAGCCAGACATGATGTTCCGATTCGTTGCTGAGAGAGATTTTCTTGGTATTCAGACACTTAATTGAGTTGAAGAGGCTTGATTGATTGTTTAAGAGAACTCGTGATGTCCTCATAGCTCCTTATATATCAATTCATAGCACTCATCTTTGACCATGCCGTCTATACTACACAGCAACATCACCCCTATGTTGTGAACTTGATGACTACGCCGCATAGGAAAACATATAGCATGCTTGATAATCATCGTCGAGTGCTGATGAAATTTCGTGGGTCAGTAGTCAGCCGGACAAGTGCAAAAGTCCGTAATAGCGACTCGTCCGTCGCGGCGGACGAGCTCGATATACTGTTGAGACGCCATTTCCCTTACGTGATTTTCCTGGTGCATTATTAAAAGATGAATAATTTTGACCTGAAGCCTAGACTACGCCTTTTTCGTATACATCTTTCATCATAGTGCTGCGAGGGGCTGCATCTGAGTGCTGTATCGTGGTTCCGTCACATGCCATCGACATGGATGATTCAGCCCAGTACACTGGCCTCATTAAATTTAGATTCATCAAATCACGTACAGGTTATTGGGCTATTCATACGATAATTCGATTCATGCTCAGTGGGGCTGTGGCATAATTCAGGGCTTCCCTCGCAACGAATTCTACCTATCCTTTTCTTGTTCCTACAGTCCCGGCCTTAGCTACCGTCAGCGACAAATGCACGGGAAGAAGATGCTGTCTCAGCTTTGCACAGATGATATCATTGCTTAGGTACGGACCTCATTGTTCCCCACCCATTCACACGTAAGGCTGGACTCAGTCATCAAGTGCTCCCAACGCTTCACTTACCTGTGAGTTTTCTGCCAACCCACCCACACAAACCCGAACGGGAAAACACCGAGCCAATACATTACCTAGATATGAGGTTCACCGACATTTATGAACATCACCTGATATGGAGATAAACTGCAAAGTAAAAGCAGTAGTTCTTAGATACTGTAACTAAAGCCTAAGCCGCATCCGGTACTTCCATGTCATACGCCAACGTCTCTGCAGCGATCTCTTCCCGAATCTTATTAACCCTATATGCCGCACATGAGTTTGTATTCCATTAATCCAAGACGATGCGGGACTTACGCTTGGTGGGCTGGGTGCCATACTTGGGCATTGTAGA